>VIGQ01002241.1:20000-30000 GCA_009663005.1 Actinidia chinensis | reverse complement strand
GGGTTGTTTGGATACCGGATTTGGAGGGGATAACTTTTTTCTTCCGGATAATTTTTTTGCCCCCGGCTTTTCGCTGGCAGATATTGGAGGCGGATAATTTATGCCCCCGATACATTATGCCTCCGCAAGGTGGATAATTTTTGGGTGCTAGACCCTAACTAAAAGTTATCCGGAGATAAGGGGGTGAGGGATAAGAAAAAAAAAATGATAAATAAGAGAAACCAAATGTATATTTTTTTAAGGAAATTTAATTTCTACACTCCATTTTTAATATCTACAATCCAAAATAGGTAGTGTAGAAATTCAACACCATATGGTGTGATTTCTACCCTCCTATTTTTGGAGTGTAGATATTCCATTTTTGGAGTGTAGGAAAATCATTTCCCTTTTTTAATAATATATAGAGAAAGAAAATATATATTTTAATAACTAACATCTTTATATTTTGTGTTCTCTTTATATATTTCTCCTATCCTCCACCTTTATCCACCAATTATAAAAAGGTATTCAAACAAAGTTAAAAGGTATCCCCTTCCAGAAATTATACCATATAAAAGTTATCTCTTCCATATCTTCATTGTGAAACCGAGCCCTTGAGAGTTATAAGCCACATATTGGTTTTTTTCGTTTGCTAAGCATAGGGCTCACATGATATATAAGATATTTGGTGTTGTAACTTTTTTAACAGCTATGACTTTTAAATTGGTTGGTTTTCACACTTTAAAGAAACGACTTTTAAACTAACTTAAATGAAAAAGTCATTTAAAAAGTAACATTTTTAAAACTAACTATGACTTATAAACTGCAGGTAACCCTCATAATCTTCTCCATAAAAAGTGAAAACGGAAAGTTGAAAAGATAATAAATGACCACGTGAAGCCATGTCCCATATGAACTTTGACAATTGCTTGATGTGTGTTGATACGGGACTATTGATTTTTATATATTTTTTAAGAGTAATGTCATATACAATTTTTATTTCTCAATCTCATCAAAAAGTTTTTAGGGCCCAATTAATAAATTCAAGTGGAACCCATTCCTGGTGTCTAGCGGGATGACAAAAAAAGAATTTAGAAAATAATTATATCTAGTTTTTTCTTTTTTTAAAGTTGTTTAATTGTAACATGAAAATCCATACGAGGTATGGTTATATATGGGGACGTTCCAACAACCTGGAATGTACTAACCTAATCTTAATATAGTTGTTCCCATTACTATTAATTAATGCATGATTAATAAAAAAAAAACTAACACGGAGAGAACTGGTGACCGGGATGATTCACCTTCACTTTCTATGTCATGGCTTCCCGCGTACTGCTGTTGAAGTTAAAAATTCCCAATCTGGCCACTTAACAGGAACCAAGATCCCCTGGAGGCGTATAAGTCACTACAGGTGGTTCCAGGACGAAGATCATGATGCAAAGCCTCCCAACCACTCGCAGGGGATCCAACCAGGGTGTGGTTTAGAAAGATCAACTGGCTCAGTCAGCCACCTTCATTCAGCTCAGCAAGCTGTTCGTGTAGGACATTACATTGGGGGACTCGAGAAGAGGAAGCCAACGCCTCACCTGCTGGACGGTTGAATTGAGATGAAAACAGAGGCCAAGGGATGACACTCAGAGAGACGTGCCAGATTCAACACAGAGATCTCTCTGTGTGTAGATGGGGATGATTTAAGAGTGGTGGTTACTGCCTCATGAGTGGGATGAAGAGAGGAAAGTTGCTGATTTCCTTATCCAACAAGCCCAAGGACATGGCAGAGCTCATGCTCCAAGCCCAGAAAAACACAGTTTTTGATTTGAAAGCAAAAATTAAAGAGAAACAAATAAAGTGATTCTAATTTTAAAATTTTTGATGCTAAAGAGTATTGCTTAGGTTGACTCATGAGAGCGCGCTTAATATGACGAATGAAAAATTGGACGGATATAGATATACACAAATGTAATTATTGTTAACCCTATGATATTTTATGAGTTTTTTTTTTTTTTTTTAAAAGTTGTGTTTTAAAGACATTAACTTCAATGATTTAAATTATGTTCCAAATTTTCATAGAAGTGGGTTGAAGTAAAATTTGAAGACACATCCTTTCGGCCGACTTTGGTAGATAAATGAGTTTAAAAACCACATAAACTTTGTAATCAAAGTTTAAAGCAGCTCTAATTTTGAACGAAGCTCCACATTTCCCAATCAATGATAACTTTCGACCACCGGCCATGTGGATCCACGATGGGCTATGAATTGAAAGATCCCATTCTTTCGAGGAAAAAAAATTGTAACAATAAAATTTATTGAAATAACGCCGACAATGACTTGTTGTAATTAGAGTTACATGGCTGCTCTATATATAAGTCTTACTAAATGGTACTTATGGTTACATTTAAGCAACTTTATTTATTGTTGTGGTACTGATTTCAAATTAAAACACCAAAATTTTGGTTAATAATTTCAAAAAGGAAAAATGCTATTCTTCCAAAAAAATTGTCAGTAAAATTTAATTAGAATGATGTGTGGAATGACATTTTTTGCAAATAGAATTACCATGTTGAGTGTTTTGTTATTGGGTAATTACACTACCCTCCCCTGAGGGTTTCAGATTATTACACAAAATGTACCTTGATGTTTGAAAAATTACAGAAACCTCCCCTGAGGTTTCGATATAGACACAAACACACTGATTAGACAACCATCACTGACAATGACGGAATTATTTGTGAGTCGCAACATACATTGTACAATACCATATTTACCCCTTTCTTTTTCTTTTTTTTTAACATTCAATTAAAAAAGAACAAATTACGCTAACCACCCTGAGATTTGGGTTTGTTGTTTAAGACAAAAACATAGTTTATATTTGTTATTTAACTAATCTAAATTTTTGTTGATACTTTTGGCCGTAGATTAACTAGTTTTTTATTTTTTTAATAAAGAAAATAAGCTATTTGATTTTTTAGTTTTTCATTTTCGTGAATTTTCTTAACTATTTGATTAAAATTTTATACTTTTCTGATTTCTCTTTACGAGATGAGACCGAAATAAATTTTTTTTTTATTTATTTGTAAAAAAGCCCAGACCAAAAACACATATTCAAGGATTTAATTGGAAGAAATAAAAGGAAATATTAAGGATCGAACTCGGAGACTTGTAAATCCTCAAAATGAAGTGACCACATTTTTTAGGTAAACTTTCCCTTATCAACATAGATGTTTAAAAAAAGTTAAATATCAGCATAGAGCCAAATAAAATTATTCTCAAGACACAAAAAAATTATTTTTTTGTTGAAAGCCATAATTAAGGACATGGATCAAATGAAGGTGCAAAAAACTGCTTATTTCCGAAAACAGTTTTTTAAAAATTATTATTTATGAAAAAAACTATTATTTTTAAAAAAATACTTTATTTTTTATATCACAAAATGTTATTTTTCTAAAAACGATTTTCAAATAACTATATATTTCAAAACGGTTTTTTTTTAATATTTTTTTTGATTAAAGTGTTTCTTTAAAAAAATATTTTTTCGAAAAACTGTTAATTTTCAAAAAAAAAATTAGTTAGCCAAAAATAAAAAATAATAAAAATGATAAATAAAAATAAAGCAATAATAAAAAAAAAATTATTAAAAAAACCTAATAAAAAAACGAAAAAAAAAAAACAAGAACGAGAGACAGGAGAGAGTGTGGTGGGCAATATGTAATTGTCCAAGGTGGAGGAAAAATAGTAATTTTACAAGCAAAATAGTAACGTCGTGTGGGGACAAACCTTGACCGATGGAATTGTTATAAAGTTTCAAAACCTAAAAGGTTCGGGGCATTTATAGTTCTCAAACGTCAGTCAGAAATGGCTTTTTTGTATTAATCGAACCTCAAGAATGTCAGTGTATTTTTCCCTTTTGTTTTTAGTGAATGATCTAATTCAACCCTATCATTCTCCTGATAAATTTGTAAGTTGAATTAATGTTTACCATTCAAAATAGAATTGGTGTTGGAGCTAGTGTATAAAAGTTGGGTTTGGTTTATAGAAATTTCCTTCCATCATTCAGCAGTCTCAAGGTTCGGGCTCTGTAATTTCGGATAGTTTCTTTCCTCTCTCCCACAGAATGGTTCTTTAGTATGTATTCCCTTGGTTTTCTGTATATTCTTTTACCATACCTTCCCTGCTGTCCTTTGTATAGTGGTTGATCTTCCCTCCTGTATTTCTTTCTTTGGTTGGTTTAGTAGCATCATTGTTCTCATATTTAATTTTGTAGGGATCGAGAAGCAACTCAAGGATGGTATTAGAGCAGCTACTTCAGAAGGAGAGTTGAGTTCGGGAAGGAAAATCCTTTAACAAGTTCCATTAAGGATTAAGCTAAGCAGATTCCTCCACTGTTAAACCGTTAGACCCTGTATTTTACAGCAGTGCCAGAGAGACTTCGCCAAAGTAAATGAAGAAAGAAGAAGAAGCTTTCACGCCTCGACAGATCTCAATCGGGCCTCTTCACGACCCGCAACAAACCAACACTGCAAGCCATGGAAGATACAAAAACTGAGGTGCCCTAAGAAGTTTCTTTGACCCAGTACGAGAACACGTATTTGCCATTGTTGACATTCATAGTGAGAGAAGAAAGAAGCATCCGTTCAGCATTACGAAGATCAGTTAGCTAAGGTTAACACGCTTAGAAGCGAGGAGTTCTGCGAAATGATTCGTGGATAGAGTATCATGGTTTACAACTCCTACTGAAGAGTCATGGACGAAAACCATGAAAAAGAGAAAGGACGAAATCTTTGGCAAACACTGGATGAGGTGTGACTGTGCAAGAAATGAGCATGATGAGAATCAAACTCCTCTGTTTGTTCCTAGACATGTACAAAAATCGTTGGAACAACCTTGGTACAAAACGAATCTCTTGATTCCCTTCACCAGATCTTGTATATGTGATACTCTGCAAAGAGGGCCTTCACATAGTCAAGAGTCTTCTGAAGGGGGGAAAGGAAACAACCACGACATCTTGTTGAGCGAATCTAAGGATGGCTCACATTTCCCAAGTGGAACATATGTGCTGCTGGAACACTCAAAATATAGAGGGGAAATTGTTGGTGTAGATCCTGCAGAGAAGCATCGTGTGCTGTTGCTGACTTCGAACCAAAAAAAGAGGCTCACATGACCATTCACCAGCCGAACACCAATGCTGCTGAACAATCAGATATAGAGGCTGGTTGGTGAGATCCTGCAGCAGCACACCTATTGCCGTCGCAGAGCTTCGCCAACAAAATTGGAGAATATAAAAAAGAATTCCCCCCCGATCAGCGCAAAAAAGCTACAAGAGGCTGGAGTTAATTCGAGAAGGGAACAGAAAGCTGTTTAGTTGATTGAAAATCGTCAAGGGAAGGGAACGCAACAACTTCCGTTCAAGATAAATGAGTGGACCAGAAGAAACTGTCTTTCGTAACATCATCGACTTTGAAAACAATGCCCGAGCGTATTGTATCCTAGGGGACAAACAGTGGCTACATAATCTTAATGGACAAAAATCATATAAACACCTACAAGGATGGCGAATGTGCTGATTAAGAATAAGATTTTTGTGAATTATCTGAATGAAAGTAGAGAAGTGTCTTGAGTATTAACACTTTACACAGGACCACAACAGAGCGATTAACAAAAAGGGACCATTTTGACTACAATTTATGAGTGAAACTGAAAGATGACAGCAGAGACTGCTGGAACCGGTGGAAGGCACGTTTGGTACAATTGGAAGGTAAAACTTGAAAGACGACTATTTCAAGTCCCCGTGGTCAGTCATTTCTGTCGGTGCTGCGTTTGTATGCTGGTTTGCACTGTTGTCCAAAAACTTGCATTGTTCTATCATCTCTCGTAGTCGCTCGCTCGCTCGCTTGCTCTTGGTCTGCTTTCAGGTTATTGATATGTGAATAAGAATGATCTGCTTAAATAACATTTGTCTTTCCAGTGCACTTCTAGCTTGAGGTTTTATTTCCTAAGTAATTAAAACTACTACCTCTTTTACCACGAAGAAATACAAATTAATAATGTTTGTTATCAAACTGAAAATGAAAAAGGAAAAAGAATTGAAGCTCTACGTGCCATCAAGCTCCAACATATCACATCCACTTACCAAAAACAAAAGCCGGTCTTAATCAAATTTGTTCCGAGTTCTTCATCGTAAGATTGAAAGAAAGAAAAATAGTTTGTCACTAGAAGGTCGGGGTTGATGTATATCCGTATGTTTGTTTTCTGGTTAGCCTTCGGTTTCCCATAATACCTATTAGAATTCATTCAAAAAAAAAAGAAAAAGAAAAAAATTGACTTAAATGATTTAGTGAAAATACAATTACAACTTATCGATTTCACATGCGGTTATAACCATACTATAACATATATATGACGGAACAGCTTTTGTCAAAATTATTTTAGGGTAGCATTAATGACGAAAGCAAAAATTTATGGGAACAAGGTGTATGAATCAATCAATTACTTGGGACAAAAAAAATCAACAAGCAATTAATAATCCAGTGGAATGCATTGCTCACAATGTGAACTCGGCAATGATGATCATCTCGGATTGAGATCCTCTCCATTACCACCTATGGGAAGAATGCTTCCGTCCAAACAGGGTAATTTGCCAAATCCACACAAGTCTCCCATATAAATATAAACATCAACTCCATAACTGTGATATATATATATATATATATATATTATTTTTTTTTCAACTGGGTGTACGGCCAGCTTGCGCCACTAACTAATTCGAAATATGTGTAGTCACCCGCTCACACAAACTAGTTGGTAATTACCAGGTTAAAAGGGGGCCTTAGGAACCAACTCTTACTGGCAAGAGTCGAACCATTCCATTGACCTCCTTTGAAAGGCTATGAGTTATGACCAACTGATCCGCCCAGTTGGTTGAAAAAACAAAGCATATGATTAAGGGGACAAAGAGTCTCACATATAATATGAATGATTATGTCCAACACACTGGTATATTTACACATAAATATTGATAGTTGTATGTACAAGGTTACCATACACTACTGGACAGAGATACAAAGAGGAGACAGGCAAACGTGGTTGACGGCGGAGAAATTTAGAAAGCAAATCCTAGATTTAGTTGAAGCAAAGCATTCCGCCGAGAGTTTGGAACACCTCAATATTAAATAATGTTATTCATTTGTATAAAACTAGTAGTACTGCAAGATTTTTAGAATTAAGGGGTGGACGGTGGGATTCATTCGAGTCTTCATTATTCATTTAAATGAGAGGATCTCAATCCATGAATCTCACGGTATTTGTGAGGAAAGTCATTAGTCGTGCGGGTCCTGGCCTTGTAATGACAAAGAGCAATCCAATCCTAAGAAATTGGTAGAGGACATATCGAGTCGGAGTTTTTGGCAAATAATATTTTTTTTAGAAGATATTCCCCCATCATAATTCTGAAAAGTTAAATTATCATTTACTTTCTTGCCACATCAGCTCTTATTTCTAGAGAAGTCTTGAATATGACTCTTTTCTTTTTTCTTTGAGTGTGTTCAGACGAGAGTTATCATCATCATAGTATTGCCCACATGAGTTGTACAATTTACATTAATGAATTGCTACATTTAGTGAAAAATATAATATGATAATTTTTTTTCAATACATTTGGTTTAGAATAATATGCTTGGCCAAAGCATGGTAAATTGTAATTTTCAACTATTAATCCAAAAACTTCCATTCTATATGTATTGTGTGTGGGAAAAAAATTATTCAATATCATATTAATTCCAAGTTTCCAAACCAAATGTCAACCAAATATAGGTTAATCATATCATTTCCAACTAAATGTACAATTATATTGCGAATTATACAATTCAACAATGATATTATGATGGTACTCCCGTTATAACTATAACGGAAGCACTCTCATCTCCAGTTAGAGGTTTACCTTGTTGATTTTACCAAACATCAATCGAATGTCTGATATGTA
This sequence comes from Actinidia chinensis, assembly GCA_009663005.1. Taxonomy (NCBI): domain Eukaryota; kingdom Viridiplantae; phylum Streptophyta; class Magnoliopsida; order Ericales; family Actinidiaceae; genus Actinidia; species Actinidia chinensis. The sequence continues at coordinate 22,043 of VIGQ01002241.1, read as the reverse complement.
ATCTAGCATTAATAGGTTATGGTTCTTACGATCCACACAAGAATGTGATTATCAAGAGGATTATGAATATGGTTCTTACGAATCCACACACTAATATTGATTATCAAGAGGGTTATCCATAATAACTATTATATTAAGTCTAAACTACTCATAAAGCTATAACTAATGTGGGTGCATTGTTCAAGAGGATCGAGTTCGAGATAACAATAGTATGCACCCTGCGTTGCATACAGAGACAAAAGCATTCTATTCTAATACATGGATAGTCCTTACCCATTTACAAATAGTTTTGAACATCAATTTTATTGACAACATTGATCACTGACTATCTTCCTTGAAGGTTAAAGAATCAATAAAGTCAAAGATCGTAGGGATGTAATTGTACTTAAATTTGTAGGCCTTTGCGTCACATGGGTTTTAAAACCACCTCATGGCCTCCTTGTGAAACGTAATCCAAATGTAATCTTCATTGTGAGGGGGAGAGGAGGAGAGAGAGGAGAGTGAGAGAGTAGTGAGAGTAGAGAGGAGGTATGTTTAGTTTTAAACATATGAATGCAATTCAAGCATTCATTTTATGCAGGATTCGAATGCGCGCTTTACAACAATATGTTAGTAGCTGGAAACTCTCTTTAAGATTGCTTCTTGTAATTTGGTTTTTGGAATCGGGTCTAATATGGCTGACTTGTACGCCTGTACGCCTTCCATGGATGTTTGAGAGAGAGAGAGACCCAGAGAACAAAGAAGAAATGAATAATCAGTTTAATTAGGTAATTTGAGAAGAAAAATTAAAAAAGAAAAGAAGTGCATATTTCAAGACTTTACCAAATAAATCTTGATGTAACAAGAAAATATTAAAATGGGAATTAATTTTTCCCGATTGTTAGAATTGGGAGTTATCTTGTTTTTAGTAGTTTTCTTTTGCCAAAACTTGATTGATTGATTGGGCTAATACTTTTGGCGGTCCAAAATGCCCGCAACAAGTGAAAGACTTTATAAAGGAAAGAAGAAAAAATGCTTACAAATCACTCTGTAGGAATGGACCTTGGCCTTGGCAATAGTATTGATAATAAGACCCCTTTGATACATCAAGAAAACGATACTTACTGTTTAAAATTTGAAATGTGCTGGAAGGATTAAAAATTGCAATAATTGTACGAGTGGAGGGGTCATATGATGATGCAGACATGTTTTTGTCAACATAGCGTTAGCATTAAATAATGGTGAAAGCAAAAACATTTCTTCAGCCAGAAAAGGCACATCCAAAGACACACAAGAAATAATTTACTGAGCAAGACTTTGCAGAGACTGCCTGCCCATCATTCAGTGCATGCTAAGAAATCTTATCACAAAACTGAGTATCAATCTGGGTTTCCTTTGGTTCTATGCCCCAAAAAATTTAAAAGAAGCCATCAATATACACTGAGTAGGTGTAATTCTACAGAAAAATGCCAAACTAAAAATGCATCTCTAGAATTGACTTGTCCATGAATATATAACTTAGGCCATGTTTCTTTGGTGGGATTATGCCGGATTGGACAACTATCAGTCCAGACTCCGGCCGTTTGTTTGCAAAAATACTCCGGACTATTATTCCGCCCCGGACTAATAGGCCGGTATATTGTGGACTGTGTTTTCCTGGGGTGTGGGGTGGGAATTAGTCCCGACCTAAACCTAAGTCGGACTAAATGTTAAAATTACTAAGTTGCCCTACAACATTAAATAATTTCACCCCCTCTCTCCCTTCTCTCTCTCCTCTCTCCTCCCCATCTCTCTCTCGCCTCTCTCTTTCTTTTTATTTTATTTTTTTTATATTTTATTTTTTAATGTATTTTTTTTAAAAAGATAAAAGAAGTTTTTTTATTAAATTATTTAATTTATCCGATTTTGTTTGATAAACAAAGTTTTTTTTGAAACTTAACTATTTTTTTTAAAAAAATAATTTTTTTTAAAAATATTTATCAAAAAAATAATAACAAAATAATTTTGAAATATCTATTTATTGAGAACAATTTTTAAAAACTATAACAATTTTTCTTTTATAAA
>VIGQ01002241.1:0-15000 GCA_009663005.1 Actinidia chinensis | reverse complement strand
CTTTTCTTTATCTCGATTAGTTTCTCTCATTTTTCTCTTTCCTTTCGTTCTAGATGTAATCAAACAGGTAAGCAGAACATTCATGTAGACTAGAAAATTCCTGTTAACAGAGGAAAGAAGTAGACTATTTATTGCCTCTTTAACTAAGAGTATTTCATGATCGTTCTCTTACTCACTGAGTGAGCACAAAAAAAGCTACAAATTCCGACCAAAAAAAGAAATTGAATGGATCAAGCTAAATCATAGAGATAAAATAAAGACTTTCAAGAGTGTTTGTACTTGTCTTGACTTTTGTTTGATAACTGGATGTTTATTTAGCTTACGCACGTCTCGACTAATATAATTTTATTTTACGATTTGTTGTATTTTTTGGTTCCCACACATCAGTAATATTAGGTCAAAAACATTGGGAAATACTGGCGCTTGACAAGAGTTGAAACCCTAACTTCCATATGAGAAGCCGTCAAGTTATATTTCTTTTCTTTTTTCCTTTTTTTGGTATAAAAAATAGATACACGATAGACTACTATATATTTGCCATGAGCATTGTCCTTCAGGACTCCTTTTAGGCACAACTTTTTTCTTGTTTTTTTTATTAAATAAGTAAAAAAAGATAATCAAAATTTACTTTTTTATTTTATTTTTTACTTTTTTGCTTAATTTTACCTAAAGTAAAACCAAAAAGTTAAAAAAAAAGACAAAGATATTGACATTTTTAATACCAAGTTAAAAAAAAAACTTGACTTTTAAGTATTACCAAATGGAGCCTCAGTATTCCGACAACGCTGTGTTACAATCTCACTGCATCTAATGTCAGGAATATATATATATATAGATATATATATAATAGAGATAATATACTAATTAAATGTGAGGGAATTAGTAGCAATGACCACCAACTTTTCTTTTTTTTTTCGATATTTTGCCGGCGTCTCAAAAAATTTTTTGGTTTAAATTATAGTTTCAGTTCCTAGACTTTCTGTACTTACATTTTGGTCCCTAGAATTCATGTTTAGTACACGATTGGTCCCTAGAGTACTAATATCTATCTACTATAAATGTGAAAGGAAGAGTAGCAAGGACCACCAACTTTTCTTTTAATTTTGCCCCTAGCCAAAATTTATTTTGGTAAATTTAGTTGCAGTCCCCAGACTTTGTTGTACTTACAGTTTGGGTCCTTAGATTCCTATTTAGTCAGATTGGTCCCTAGAGTTGCCGTAAATTATATTTTAGACCCTTAAGTGTTTGGTTATTTGTAATTTGATCCCATAAAACTTTCGGGATTGTTTTATTTGGTCCTACAATTTTTGATTTTAATAGTTGGTCCGTGAACAGTCCCTTAGAATTTTTGATAATTTAGTTTGGTCCTAAATTTTATGTTACCCCTTTTTTTTATTATTATTTTGCCCTACCTATAATTTTTTTCTATTTGGTTGTTTTGATTTTGCCCCCTCGTTGTAAGTCCATAAAGATTTTTTTTCTATTTTTTTGGGGAATCGTATTTTTATAACTATTTTTTTGGCGCTTTTGTCCAAATCCCATTTTTTTAGCATTTTATTTTGTTAATTTTTCCTAACAAATTTTGCCCCTACCCAAATGTTTTTCTGCAGATTGGCCGCTTTTTTATTTGGAGTGTACAATAAACCAGAGCACCATTTTTTAATTTTGGCCTAAAAATTTTATTGTTTTTATTTTTTTTGTCGATTTTGCCCCTAATTAATTTTTGTTTCTATTATTTTGATTTAGCCCCACTTTTTTTCGATTTGGCCCCTAATCATTTTATTTTGGGGGGGGGGACAGTATTTTTTTATCAATCATTTTTTGCCGATTTTTCTTTCTGCTCATGGTATTAGTCTAATTTTTTCCTTCATATTTTGTAACTTTTTTTATTTTGAGTGAACAGTAAACTCAGACAAAATATCGGTTTTTTCAATTTGGGCACATAAACAATTTTTTTTTAATTCTTTTGCAATTTGCTCCTTCCTATATTTTTAATATTTTTTGTGTCAATTTTGCCCATTGCCTAAATATTGGACGATTTTGACATATTAGTTGAAAAGATGATCAGTAGAATTGCTGATAAATTATATTTTTGACCTGAAAATTTCAGTTATTTTCAATGTGGCTTTTGCTTATCAATTTTTTGTATGATTTTTGTCCCTACTTTTGCGGAACGTAATGTAATGTAAATGTCATATAAATGTTAGTTAACTCAGTGGACCACTATTTTTTTCTGAATTTTACTTAAATTATTTGGTATTTTTTTTATAAAAATATTAGTTTTTATGTATTTTTTAACAATACATGTTATCAAAATGGATGAAGAGGTAGTAAACGTGGCATAGCACGGCGCTCCCACTAGTATATATATATATAGATATATATATAGGTGGAGTACTGAAAAATCATTTAATCCTAACAAACTACTATGAAGATCCAAATCAACGTTGAAATTTCAAATTTTTAGACCCAGGAAAACAGTGGCAGACTCAGAAAAAAATTTTAAGGGAAAAAAATTAAAAAAAAAAATTTAGAGGAGCATTTTATAATTTTTTGAGGAACGGACAAATTACAAAAAAATTTAAAACTATAGTTAAAAAAAATTTAAATTGGGCGGATACGTGCCCTTTGGACCACCCATGTGCATTCGCACCTGCAGGAAAGGAAAAGACAGATGGCAAGTGTGAAGACAGTGTAATAATTTCGACAAGACTTAAAAGAGACTGCACCATAATTCACTAAACACGTAAGAAATCTTATACCTGGTGATATTCAACATGGAGTGGCAGCTAAAAATCAAAGAAGCCATCAATAATAGAAGCGTCGAGGGCCCCAAGATAGATAGATGAAGACAGCTTACAGCAACAGCGTGAGTAATGAAAAACAGGCGAAGAACCAAAACCAAATAATTTACACTTGAAAATTTCAGATTCTCTCTTTTCAATTGAACTTAAATAATCATTTTTTTTCTATTAAATCAGATATATGTCTCCCTTCAAAGCTAGTACCTTATCCACATTTTATGGCTCTTTTGAAACACAGTTATTGAGTTTTGATTATTTTTTTACTTAAATTAAGCAAAACAGTCGGTCAGAAGTTGATTTTTTTGCTTTTTTGCTTAGATTTATCTAAAGTTAAAGCCAAAAAAAAGCAAAAAAACTAAAAAATTAGGTTTTTTGATAGTATAATTTAAAAAAAAACTTAACTTTTAAGCATTACCAACCGGAAAGCCCCTATATCACTGCCTATATCCCGCCTTCGCTGTCGACATCTTCCGGCATCCTTTTCCCTACTATCTAGAGAAAGAGGAGAGAGAAGAAACAATGGCTTATTTATCGTGACAGATGAGATGGATAGATATATAACTTTTATTTGAGATGAATATGGTCCAACAATTTAAAGAAGAAAAAAAAAAAACAGAAGAAGAATGAAGATATTTTAGCTTCCATACTTGACTAACATCTAATAATGAAGTATTTATCGTTTTTAAACATCAAGGATACGTTTCGTTAGTTGGCCAAAAGTCATGAAGTATTTATTTCTCCAACGAACGTTTGCAGAGTTAACATTGCAATAAACAAAAATGAAAAATCTTGAATTAGAGTTGGCGTTAAAGTCGTGAAACTATAATTATTAACCTAATGTACCAAAATAGATTTGAGGGTAAATTATACTAGTACCTTGCAGTTTATAACCGAATATTATTTCAAAACCTAACTTTAGTTGTAGACAATTAAACATCTTGTACATGTAATTTTGTTGCAATGTAACCCTTATGTAAATTTTCCATTTATCTCTTTTTTTCCTTTGGTGTAATTAATGATCAAAAAGTCTGTGCGTCTCACAAGGTCATTTCAAGAGGGTAAAAAAAAGTATTTTCTCATTATTTTTGCTCCCAAAGACTCGATGTTCCCTCATATGCGACGGGTACGTGTAACCCTATTTGATTTTTAAAAGTTTTGGGCCAAGATGGGATGAAAAATAAAAATTTTTGTCTCTTGAAAAAAACAACCACATGAGAGCACATGGCTTTTGGTCGTAAATGACACAAAGGAAGCTTAATCGGATGACATTGAACAAATTAAAAGTACATGGATTTAATTACTGCAAGTAAAAGTACAAGCTCGGAGAAGTGAAATTCAGTGTAAAGTACGGGGTACAAAGTATAATTTACGCTAGATTTGTGCGAATCAACCAAATGGTTTTTCTTTGTCCACTTACGCAGGACCCAACTTTCATATAAAGGTCACATTTTTAACACCACGACCACTGAAGCCCATGTTTTGACATGTGCTTGTTGTTGGGTCAACTATGCTGTTTTGTCTTTTGTTTTGTTCTACATTTCTTTAGGGTGAAAAATATACTGACGATAACTATACTGAGTTTTCAAGTTAATACACAAAGCACATTTGATGTTTAAAAATATGACAGGAAATTTCTCAATTTTACACTAAACACCCTAAGATTCTGAATTACTACACAAAATAACCTTGACGTCAATCATCCGTTAGCCAACAATTGACTTTCCCATCATGACGTAGCTGAATAGCGGGATTGAAATTACCATACTGTCATTCATTTTAACCAAACTATTATATACCCTACAAGAATGTTAATTAAATTCTATATTTATAAGTTATTTTGCTTCCCAACATTAAAGCTGTATCGTCCCTGCCACCAAGCACTTGAAAGATTAACACGGGGCTAACAAGTTGTTTGTCAGCAGCAATGATAAGGCATGAAACCGGGGGTCACATGGGTGCCTACAACAATGCCCGAATTCTAATATATTTAAGCAAGGGGAAAAAAAATCATGCACTGGGATTAATTGTGTTGTGACAAGTTTCCTCAGCATATATTATATTCTGGCATCTTAAATTTTTATCATCTTCTTTGGTACAAATTTAACTTCTGGATTATTGACAAAAAAAATAATTTTTTACGTTGTTTAAAAAATTTATCCTAAAAAAATTCTACTTTAATATTTTTAAATTTATTCTCAACTTAACTGTTAGAAACCTAAATTTTTTGACAAACACCCACATGATTTGAAGTCCTTGCTTATGTTATCAATATTTTAGTTATATGCAAATACGTCAGGTTAACATTATATAAGTTAATTTATTCAAATCATTTTTGTCTTCATGTTTGGTAAAAAAAAATAATTTTTTTTTTTGGTTCAAATGATTAGCAGAGATAAAAAAATCAACTCAAATCCAAATTATTCAACAAAATCCCAGATGTATCAATACATACTTCATTTAATACAGAAGATGGGTAGACTCTGTCTTGTCCCCATACGGCACAGTGATGCCAAACCGGTCTCCACCTAAAATGGAAACCTACCTATCCTCTAATTCTATCACCAATTGATTGCAAATATTAGGAGTATTAAACATCCAAGTACCTCTTCCATATCTCCATTTTGTATGCACATTTCCTTTACATTACCTTTTCACAGGAGGCAAAATTTTGGTAAAGCACCACTACACTTCCCATGAAATCTCAGCAAAGAATGGAAAGAGTTCACAACCTCACGAAAAGAAGCCAAATAGAAGTAATAGCTATATTGACACTTGACTTGATTCACACAATTGAAGCAAAGCGTGCAAAGTGAAAATGGTTGAATAAAAGTACAGTGGTGCAAAATCTAATTTACCCTAAAAATTCCTAAACTTTTTTGTATATATATAGACACAATTTGATTTCCCCATTTATTTTTACAATGGTAGAAATTGTCATAATGACAAGGGCCCCAAGAAATAATAGAGCAGATAGCTCTTGCAATTATCGAAAGTGGAGAAATTGATTTTAAAGAAACCGAAACAATGACAAATTCCATTGCTACATGTTGATGCTAGTGACCGGCATTTATATGGCCATGACTGCTAAAGCCAAGACCCAGAAGTGGAAACGCCTTAAAAACCAAATTAAATTTCCAACAAGGCTATAAAATTAAAGTTTACCTGTCGTTTCAAAGAGGAGCCCGGCGGTTCCTTTAGACCCGAAAGAAAACAGAAACCTCATTAATTGCAGTACTCAGATATCTACTCACAGTGTGGCCGCATCACATGGACAGTTTGCATCTCCAGAAATCTTACGTTCAACTGGAGTTCTCACTCTCGGACCAAAATAAAAGAAAAAAAAATGCAGTGCCATCCTGTAGCAGAAGAACAAGAATCGAGTTGTTTAAAACAAAAAAAATAATAAAGTTATCAATTAATTATACCCGATGCTAAAGGATCTCCAGGTTACCGTTAGAAGCTGTGGTCTCTTGTCTTTTGTTCGCGATATCCTTTCTCAGCGGTAGCAAAAACACTGCCAGCCAGAGGTGCCGCCGTAGGGCCAGTTCGACATTAAAACAACTCAAAAGTCCATCAAATTTTGGAATGACAGCGATGAATTGAAAAGATTTAAACGATAAGATGTGAAAAAAGTGTAAGTCATAAAATTATTCGGCTTCACTATTATGCGGAAATTTAAAACCGAAATAGCGATCTTGAATTCAATACATCTATAAAAATAATTATTCTTACAATATTAATGGAGTTAGATCTTGATTCAATACATCTATAAATAATTATTCTACAATAATAATGGAGTAGAATCATACCTTTATTAGCCATCTGATCAATTGAATGCAGCCCCTTAATTGAATACTTTAATTTCTTGGCTCACATTTTCTCTCTGCTCTAACTTTAAAGGATAACCAAGATTCTAATATTGATGGAAAAAATCATACGTTCAAAGGGGTGGTATCCATCTTTAATAGAGGAGAGAAGAGGGCCATAGGAACTCCAGAAAAGGATTCCTATCCATCAATAGTTATCCTTTTATCATAAAGGAGTTTTCTATTTAAATTAATTAGATTGAACCTTATCATTTAATGGCCTTAATCTTATGGAGTCTAGTATAACAATATGCCTAAAAACGTGGAGAATAGTGGGCCACTTAATACGTGAAATAACATTTCTCCCCCACTCCCCCCCCCACCACCACCCACAACACCCCACCCCACACCCCACCCCCTGGACCCAATTAGACGATTGTGTTCAATGTGTATTTCTTTAAAATATGCAATTTTTTTTAAATGACTCATATGAGACTCCATAATTTTAAAACTTTAAAAAGTGATCACGAAATTGTTCATAAAAATTAAGCCAATAGGTTCAACTACTTAACAATAATGTGGTTACTTTAGATCACCAATGTGAGTCATTGCCGAGTTGTATGCGCACCATGCCCATATTTCCTGCTATGCACTACACCATTGATAACCTAATAACCTAGTGCATAATAGGAAAAAGTACAATATACTTTAGAGATACATCTCTAACCGAAGCCCCAATAATTTTTGTACCACTGGTCAAGACAATTCCTGTGTTAATAAAAATCCAAAACATAATATTGCCACACACAAGGAAACAGGAAAATCAGAAACACCTAATAATGCGCAACTTTTAGTGTCGAGTACAATAACCACTTCCCCCCCCCCCCCCCCCCAAAAATACTCATCATGGATTACTCAAAAGACAATCCTAAAACATGTTTTTTATAAGTCTTTGGTGGCAATCCTTCGTGCAGACGGATCAGTATATAAGAGTGTGCCCCCCTCATGTTCTCATGACACTTGTTGTTTCTGGACTCTTTCTCTACAAACAAGTACTTACTTCAATGCTTGGAACCATTAGAGTACTTGCCATTCTTAGAGAAGAAAACTGCTGCCGGAGTTGTCACAATATATCGTCATCGGCTTGGCATGAGTCGACCACACCAAGTCCTGAGATAAAATTCCGAAACCATAAAGAATGACCTGTGGCCCTCAAAGCATGCAACAACTCGGCTCCATCGTGGATGCGCACAATAAGAGCTTGCTTCACACTTCCACGACATTGCCTCCACCAGCTAACAGAAAGACAAACCCTGACGGACTCCTTCAGCATCCCAAACAACCAGCGAAATTTGAATACGAGTATCCGATTCACTCCAAACGATCCGAATTCATAAGTGAGCATGTAGTCTTTAGGTTCCTTGAAGGTATCTCTAAACCTTCTTTATCGCGTTCCAGTGTTCCATTCCTGCGGTTCTTTGATATCATACCAGCATCCCAACTTGCAAATGCCTAATGTCGGTCTAGATAAAAAAAAAAAATACAAGTTTGACATACATCAAACTCCTAAAGCTGAGGCCATACGGAATATCTCTAATCTGCGTCTTTCCAAATCATTCATGGGCCACTATTTTTCATTAACTTGATCACCTTCCAATAGGCTGCATCACATGCCTGCAGCAACTCTTGCATATTAAATCTCTCCAAAACTGATCGATATAATCACTTCTGAAGACAATCCTAAGCAATTCTCGAGATCGATTCTTAGATCTCATTGCCAATAACATACGATGACCTCACTATAATTGACCATCTTAAAGTGTTGGCCGAGATTATCCCTTGGTTTCGTGTAACAAACCAACGATCATTGCCAAGCCTAACAAAATATCATCCACCATATAGCCAACTAAAATAATAAACTTACTCCCATGATCTTCAGATTATAACACTGAATCAACAGCGTTTTCTTAAATAAGAAGAGAGGTATGGTATCATAAACTTTCAAGTACCATTGCCTGGAAGCTTGTTAGGCCATAAATGGATTCTTTAATTTGCAAGCCTAAATGCTCTTTTTCTTTTCTTTTTTTTTTTTTTTTTTTTTTTGATTTGCCGAATCCCCCCCCCATTCCTTCAGATGTTCCATGTAAATTTCTTCATCGAAAACTACCATTTGAAAAGCGGTTTTCCACATCCCATCTGATGTAGCTATAAGTCATCATGAGCTACAGGGCCAAATAATTAAAGTGAGTCCTTTTTAGATACTGGAGAAAAGCGTCTCTTTGCTAGTCAATTGCCTTCTTTCTGAGTAAAACCCTTAACCACAAGTCTAGCCTTAACTCGTTCGATTGCCTTTTGCATCACGCATTCGGTTCTATAAAGACCATTTACAATCTGATTTTCTGCAATAGAAGGCAATTCGAGAGATCCCGACATCAGTCTGGTACATAGATTTCAAACTCATCATCATGGATCAACCCATTTAGTAGAATCATCATATAATGGCATGTGAAAATAAAACGGATCTTTCTTAATCTCCAATATCAAAATCAGATTCTTGTAGATACACCACATAATCATTCTCGGATGGCACTAGATCTTCTTTCCTCTGAGACCTTTCTTGAACTGTCGGTTGTGCGTGTTCTACATTTTTTCAATGGCGATATCCTAGAAGTGGAGAATCATTATTTAAGGTTGGTTCGTTCTCCTCAGAATTGTTGGTTATTCTGAGAGAGTGACAACTTCTCGACGAGGAAGAATTGTTGGCGATAGTCAACTCTTACTTCACGAAACTCACTTTTCTTGATTTCTCACATCCCACTAATTCGCCATCCTCTAAGGAATCTGGCATTTCCGCCGTTTCAACTATTCTCGTCTATGGTAGGACAATAGAATCTGTACCCCTTAGACTTTTTTAGATAACCAATGAAATACCCAGAAGAATTGTTTTTTCTTTTTTTTTTTTTTTCTCTAGAATCTAATTTCTTTTCTGTGGATTATAGATTCTAGCCTCCGCTGGACAACACCAAACATGTAAAATGTCTCAAAACTAGGTTTCCTACCAGTCCACAACTCAAAAGGAGTAGTTGGCTTCTTGGACCGCCTTACTAGAAACCCGCTTAAGAGATACATTGCGGTTTTAAGGCTTACTCCACAAAAAATTGGGTACATTCGAGAACTAATCATACTCTTAACCTATATCAATAAGTGCACGATTACGCCTTTAAGCCAACTCCATTTGCTGTGCGCATACCAGGCATTGTGGTATTGGCACGAATGCCTTGCTTTTCTAATGAGGGGGGAAAACCGACGGGGAAGAGCGAGGGGGAAGGCCTCCCATTGTTCCCAGAACTCACTGAACCCGCACATACGTCGGAAAAACCGACAATAAGGTAAAGACTATTAAAGTATGCGAGGTACTTCCTTCAAGAATCAGGAGGCGTTTCGGGCCTCACAGGGTGTTGGAGATGTACATTTATGTGGGAGAGAGCACAAGATAGCGAAGAACTACGGAATAAGGCAAAACACACAAGCCACAGCGGACAAAGCCCCATAAAGGCAGCAAGGGGACTTACGTTATTAGGAATATGATATCATCAAAGACCATTCTAAAAGACCTCCGTCCACTCTTATCAACATCGTCTACACCCTATCCTCCGGCCAACGACCCGAACTAGGACAGAGGAGATACCCCTCTAAGTCGAGTCGGACCATCCCCGTCTATACTAATGGGGGGGGCGAGAAGCAAAGGCCCAAGAACAGGAATCCGGGATGCCGAAAGCCTGGACCTAAATTACTAGCGCAGACTAAGCGACCTTCTCTACTACTCGCCAGAGGAGGTATCCCCCCTCTCCATAGCCGACGTGGAAATCGTTCGATAAGATCCAGCACATGGGACAGTGTACCCGGCCCCGGGCCCGTATCGCTATCTGGCTCGAGGCGGGTCTGGTGGGTGGAGACCGGGCCGATAAGGATCAGGTCAATATGTGGAGCAACTGCACAGTTCAAAACATAGGGTGGATACCCCTCAACCCCGAAGAAGATTACCTATTGCCGGAGGGGGGGGAAAAAGACAAAGGCAGGCGTCACCCTTCATGTAACCCGCAAGACGAGAATAGTGACGAGAAAGTGAAAAGACCCCACAGTTGGTGTTCCTCCCAAATACGACAGGGCGAAGGAAATACCCTCCCCCACCACGCTTCACCCCTAACCGCGGGGATGATTAATTGTGGAGTGATAGGCACGGGGTAATGAATGGGGGCACGGAAAACATACGTGAGTTAAGGAAGAGGACAAAACAAAAATGCAGGGGAAAAAAACGAAGGAGGGATAGGGGCACCTCACAAGGAGGAGAATGAAACAACCACAGAAAGCAGCCAAAACCAACAGGTATGATCAGGAAAAGGAAAACTGAGTGGGGCTAAAACTACAATAAAAATGAATATACAGAACGATCTAATCTAGAGAAGGAAACAATTCCAATGAAATCAAAATAGCACATGCTAATGTTAAAAAGTTGAGAAATATAAACCATTACAATGATGAATTATTGATACTATTAAGAGATGCGCCGGCCGAGGCAAAAACGAGAAGACAGAGAACAGGAGGGAAAGAGGAAGAGGGTTTGGGAAACAAACGAAAAAAGGGTGAGAGACGAATACTAATCGCGGGGTTAGAAACGTAAGCACAAAAGGAGTTATTGATTGTAACTTGGGGTAGCCAATCCTAACTCGATAAGTCGCAACTTATTATCCAGTATTCATTCATTAATAGGGGCTAACATAATCACTCATTTAGACCTAAATAATTTTTACAACTTATCAAATTATTCATGTTACCTTTGGTGATATCCAATCCAATTCGATAAGTCGCCGACAAATTATTCTCCTAACCAGTCATAATATTTAAATGTGACTCTCCTTTGAGGCTAGTCTCATCTCCTAATTTATGATGAAATTTAGATATTATTGTCTTAATATTGACCTTTTAACAATCTCTTATGTAGTTCGGTATTCATAAAACTTTACAACTTTAGAGTTACTTTGGCAACTACTAAGCTAGTAATTCCCATGAATATTGAACTAACCACTATTTCCATCCGCGACCGCACCCATTCAAATTCAATTAACATTAAAATTATATTATATTATAATATTTGAAAATCTGCCGGATAAAAAACTGTAATTTAAAATTGTAATTTTCAAAAATTTGGGTTTTTTTAAAACTGTAATTTTCAGACTCTTGACCGATTTTAAAACTGTAATTTGTTAGAAATCTAGGATTAAAACGGTAATTTCTAGAATCTGGATTAAACCTGTAATTTTCTTCAGAATCTAGGATAAAAATGTAAATTTCTAGAATCTCGTTTTAAAACTTGTAATTTTTAAAAGCTGGGGTAAAACTATTAATTTTTAAAATTTGCGGTGAAACACTTGTAATTTCCAGAATACAGACAAAAATGTAATGTATTAAATTCTGGGTTAAAATATAATGTACAGAATCTGGGTAAAAATTATAATTTACAGAATTGAATTAAAAACTGCGAAATTAACGAGAAAACTGGGTTGAGACTGTAATTTTAGAAACCGACATAGTTGTTGTTAAAACTACAAACATATATTTTATGATAGCCCAATTAACTTTTTTAAAGTTCTAAAAACTATTCACCAACGTTCTAGTTTAGATTTATCTCTTAGAGATATTTTTTTTTTTTTTTTTATCACCATAATAATTGTGTTGCGCCGTCTCGGGATGCATGCAATATGTACTATGTGTTAGCGATTTATTGCAAATGAGATCTTACTATTGAAGAATAGTATAGAATACAGTCAGATTAGTAGATTTCATGAAACAGAAATTAGATTTAACTAGATATGCATATATATATATAACTTCCATGGAGGAACATACATACATACATATCAAGTTCAACTCACAAACAGTATTATACATAATAAATCAGATGTGAATATCCATAATTAGCATCTGGTTGTTCCATCATGTAAGTTATAAAAAAATATTCTACGAAAAAATAATTTTAATTTAAGTGTATTGATTCAATAAACCATGCTCTGATACCAATGTAAGTCATAAAATTAAGTCGGTTCGACTATTATGCGGAAATTAAAACCGGAATAGGATCTTGAAATTCAATACATCTATAAAAATAATTATTCTACAATAATTAATGGAGTAGATCTTGAATGCAATACATCTATAAAATAATTATTCTACAATAATGAATGGAGTAGATCATACCTTTATAGCCATCTGATCAATTGAATGAGCCCCTTAATTGAATACTTTAATTCTTGGCTCCCTTATTATCTTTCTCTAACTTAAAGGATAACCAATATTCTCATATTGATGGAAAAAATCATAACGTTCAAAGGCGGTGGTTTA
Organism: Actinidia chinensis; assembly: GCA_009663005.1. NCBI lineage: Eukaryota > Viridiplantae > Streptophyta > Magnoliopsida > Ericales > Actinidiaceae > Actinidia > Actinidia chinensis. The sequence goes on along the minus strand of VIGQ01002241.1, from coordinate 1,991 downwards.
TCCTATCTCATTTATAGAGAGAGCATATGGAGCAAGAGAAATACCGTGAAAGATTAAACAGCAGACTTCCCCCTCTCCCTCCCTCGAGAGAAAGAAAATGAGGCCAAAACAGGAACGGTAAGATGAACAGTAATCTAGTGGGCGAGACAGCGGTGAGAAGAAGAGCCGTATCGGGTGCGAGATGGGAAACAACTATACGCAACAAGGAGATGGAAAAGTAGATGGGAAGTTGGAACATGAAGTATATTGGAGCATTAGTATAACAATAGCATAAAAAACGTGGGAGACTAAGATGGGCCACTTTAATACGCGAAATAACAAAAAGGTCAAATGAATGTTACCTGAGTAGGCTTTACGATCGATACCAAGAACACCACCAAATTAACGTATACCTACAACAGAAGTCGTACAGTTGAACTTCATCAGAGAAAAAATCCGAAGATGACGAGTTTGTAGAAGTAAAAAAAATATTAGTCGTAATCGTTCTACCGCCCTGAACCCCACTATGACATCAATCGTATAAATGTTGTGAGATGCTACAATCAACAAGCCCCATGGATGACAACAATGAACCAAGCACACATGCTAATAAACCTGCATATGAAATTCCCATGACATTGCCAATCAGCGAAAAAAAAATCCATGAATCAGAAAATAATACACACATGTATATGTACAAAAGGCAATGGTCAGAAAGCACTAGAACATGTAAGCTCAAACTCACACTGTTTTCTCTGTTATCCCACTTATAAAACAGGCCCAGATAAGAGTCATAGGCCAATGTGCCGGACTGAGGGTCGCAACACTCCCCCTGACGCAGAGCGTGTCAGACCGAATTGTGAGGAAAACTTTTTTGGGGACCGTGAGCGCAGAGAGGTCAACACATTCAGAAACAGAGATCAGCTCTGCCATACATGTTCGAGAAGGGGGTATGTTAAGAACTCACCCTCACAACTCGAGTTATAAGGGAGAGAACTTCCCACCTTATATAAACAGGACCTAGAGAAGAGTCATTAGGCCCAATGTGGGACTGAGGCGTCTCAACATCTCTTTATAGCAAGATTTATTAGACGCAACCCAACATTGTCTTATTGCCGAAGATATCAACCGTGAAGGCCCCGAAGATCCGTAGTTGACATCATTTTAGCCAGATTTCACGAACTTTATTTTAACCAAAGAGAACTTACAACAAAAAAAAATCACTAAAATTGCCCAACACCACGAAGAAGTATTCAAATTCCACCTTTATCTAATAATTCTGCAAAGAAACTTAAGACGAGTAAGCATAGGGAATGGGCCGCCTTCATGCCACCATAATATGTCTTGCCCAAGTAAATTAGTTGCGTCACTCAATCACAGAAAGAGGGTTGGGCTGCCAGTTAACGGCCGAGACAACATCCAGTAGATAGTGTCAAATTATAGCAAGGAAGGCGATAGTTATAGCCAGCTTCTAAGTTAAAATTTCTTTGAAATGAGCTTATGTACAATAACAATATCGCAGAAAAAAGGGCTTTTATATTAAAAATGAATTAAACACGAAGTTGAGACGGCCGAGGGAAACAACTCTCGCAAGTTTAAGGTGTCCAAGTTCAAATTTTAACATTCAGTTAAAGGTTTTACTAAAACACAACCCATGAAGCACGTCACGTGCAATATCAATATACTAGCGTTAAGTAATTGGAAGTTTAAAACTATATATTGCTGCACCAGTATTATGACTAACATCCAACTACCCTAAACACCAATATAAACAATTCGACCATTCTATCACCATTCTCCCCCCCCCCCCCCACAACAACTCATTCCCTTTTACCCACTAGATTAGAATTATTTTAGGAAAAAACAAATAAATGTCCAGGCTAAAAAAGACCAGAACAGACCGGCGTTGTCTTATTTTCATTCCAATTCTCACCTCTGGCGTGCCATATTTCTGGATCATTGCGCACACAAATACTAGAGAGAAGATCATGTTGCCATGAAAAATATCAAAT
>VIGQ01002238.1:10000-13073 GCA_009663005.1 Actinidia chinensis | reverse complement strand
GCTCGTGCATGTATAAAAAACATATGTATAATATAACTTGAAAAGAAAAGAAAAGAGAATTAAAAGAAGAAAGAAAAAAACCAGAGGCGAGTGAGCGCAAGAGAACGGGAAGAGGAGACAGACAAGGGAGAAATCAAAATTGGAAGGTGAGTCGCTAAATTTCAGTAATTATTTTTCATTCTTATCAATTAGTTTTGATTTGAATTAAATTGTTTTTATGAATTATATGCTTAAACAAGCTAAAAGTGGGTGTGAGAATTGATGTATTAAAATATATAATTATTATTGTGTGTGATGTGTGATGTGTGTGCTCGCGCGCGCGCGGGGTTATTTCTTTGTAAGTGGTGATCACTCGAGGAGCCTAAGACCAGAAAAGCCTGCAGACATACGTAAAGAGTGACCTTATCGAGGTTTAAGTGCGGTAACAGGTGGGATTAAACAACAGATATCTTATTCATATTGAAATGATTTTCTTTGATGAAAATGTGGTCGATGTTGACATAAATAACAAACTGAGGTATGAAAAAAAAAAAAAAAAATGATATATTGTGATGATGATTTATAATGAGGTGGCATTGCATGTTGTACATGCTTTGCATTGGCACTGGAAATGTTATGCCAATGTGGGGCTAACGCTATAGATAACCGAGTGGTGGTTGATCATAAGGATGTTATAAATGGGACATCATCCTAAGGGTGTTATAAGTGGGACATCCTTGATAACGAGTCAACAAATATTGGGGCCAACTTATCTAATTTGCGACACAGTGGGTGATGCATTAATGCTTGACATTATTTATTGGCTGGATATCTATGATGTATGGCGTTCTCATCTATTTTATATAAATTGATTATCTATTGTGAGCTATTGATCTTTAAAATTATTGATCTTTAACTACAACAACTCATGTTGAAGATCTCCTATTTCTGATCTCTATGGTGGATATTTAGCTATATCATTCTTTATGAGTTTATTATCATTGTGATCATTGACATTTAGCTTACATACACACCGACACAGATTATTTTGTCAGGTAAGGAGATTGGAAACTGTCTAGTTCACTAGTGGTCATAGTCCCTAGCTGTGGTGGGCTTCCTATTGATTTGGATGTTGTTGGGCAGAACTTGGGATAATTCCTCGCCTTTATAATAACATTTTTGTCTCTCGTTTTACGTTGGTTGTATAAAGAAATGTCTTTACATTATAGTTAGGGGGATGTTTTTTATGTTGTGTAGGATATTGTTAATCATATAGTGTTTGATTTTAATTTTTCATAGATGTGTTTAATACTATCCTTGGTTTTCATTTGAGTAGAGGAGGAATATCAAGAGTCGTTCGTAGGTATGGACATGTGCTATCACATCCATCTAATTAACATAATTTGTCTATTAGGTTGGGGGTGTGACTTGAATCCTACAGATTTACTCGTACTTCTACTGTGTAAATCAACCAAAAAAATTGGGGATAGACTTGAGGTCCAACACAATGACGGAACTAATTAAGTAAAGAAATCTAAAATCAATATTTTAGTTCAAACTATGAATTATTCGAAATGAAATCAGATGATCCATTACCGAAATGTTCACAGATTTACTAATAATTATTCATTTTAAATCACTTGGAAAGGTCTATCCTAACAAATATAGCATGATAAACTTCCCCACCGGCCCCCTGTCCCGCCTCGCGCCCGTGGGTCCCTCTCCCGCGCCGCGTTCCCCCTGCCGCCATTGCCGCTGACGCGCCGCTAGCCCCAACTCCCCGCTCTCTTCTCTTGTAAGAAAGATTTTGAGATACTGCCAAAGGCTTCGGGAAGCAAATGTCCCGGCACCAAAGAAGTAAAGGATCTACCACACTATCTCTGAAAACTTTTTTGGGTTCATCATCAGACTTATGGGCTTCCTCAAAGTAACATGTCCAAAAGATGATGAGGCCAGGGCAAGAAGACGCAGCATTCCAACACAAATCCACCCTGCAGAAGAAGAATCGGCAACGATGAGGACAATGAAAATGACTCTTATCACATGAAAATTCAAAACGATTCATGAAAAGAAAATGGAGATGTGATAAAGGAATGAAGCAAAGGAGAGTCCTATGACATAATCAACAATTATATGCTATAGTGCAAGAATCCAGACGACATTATAAAGGCCGAATCACATTTGCCAAAAGGAAACGTAAGAAAGAAAAAAATGTAAAAGAGCAATGGCTGCTATGGCATGAGTGAACGAAGAAGAATTCGACAACACAGCAGATGAAGCTGAACTAAAGAAGTAGAAATCTTTGTCTCAGTGGCACATGAGGACGAAAATGAAGGTAATCCACTTCTAACTCATTCAAATACTATTCATCATGAATTGCAAGAATACATTTTGATGACTTAATGGCTAAGTTCCAAAGGGGAATTAAAAATAGTTCTTCTTAAAAAGATGATTTCCACCATTTCTAAAGAAAACGAAGAGTTACAAAAAGAAAATAAAGATTTAAAAAATGAAGTCTATGCTTTAAAAGAAAAAACTAAAGAAAACTCTTTTTCAAATGACTCTTTAAAAGAAGAATAATTTTTAATAAAAAGGTTAAACAATTGGAAACAACACTCTATAGATGTGTAAATAGTAAAGAAAAATTAGATGCAACTCTTGGAAAATAAAAATATTCACTTGATAAAGCCAGCTTGGTTTTTAAAAATCCATTAAAAGAACATTAATTTCTAAAACAAATTTGACTCGTCCCATAGAAAAACACAAATTTCATATTTTTATTGTCACAGTTAGGACTTTCTAATAGATATATTCTACATGCAAAATCATAATGTTCCCAAGAAGACCATTAATGACAAACCACCCCAAGGGATCCAAAGTAATTTGGGTACCTAAAGTAAAATGTATCATTTTAATAGGTATGTCTTCAAACAAAATCTAGAAAAATTAAAATGTTACTTGGATAGTGGGTAGCTCAAAGTACATGGACGGGAGGTGAATACAATCAATCTCTCATCCAAAGATGGAGCCGATTTTGTTATATTCGGTACACAATGGTAAAGGGAAGATCATCGGAATAGGTAGTATTGGTAAA
>VIGQ01002238.1:2500-5000 GCA_009663005.1 Actinidia chinensis | reverse complement strand
TATATTCTTTGCATTATACTGCTTCTTAAATCATTTTGAACCTCTTAATTCAGTATAATTTTTATTAAAGAAAGTTTCAACAAATCCTTTCACCCCCCTTAGGGTTGATTATCTGGGCAACAATTGGTATCAAAGCCTAAACCTCTAATATTGCGGCCTAACATCCAAAGAGGACGATATGGCAAACACAATGGAATGATCTTCGCCGAAGGGCACTCCTCAAAAATAGACCTCCTTATTTAATGGGAATCATTATATATATTGAAGAATAGGATGAGACTTTACATTCAAGCCTTGGATTTTGAGGCTTGAAAAAATTATTAGGGATGGTCCTATATTCCCACCAAAATGTTGATAAGACACAAAGTATTAAAAATGAGGAAGGAATGGGGATAAAGATGATTCACGCTTAATTCAAATTAATGACTAAAGCAATAAATATGTTATATTGTACTTTAGATGCAAATGAATTAAAATGAATCTGGCCTGAGAAATCCGCCAAAGAAAATATGGGATAAAACTTGAAGTGACGTATGAAGGTACAAATCAAGTAAAAGGAATCTAAAATCAGTAGCTTAGTTCATGAGTATGAATTTTTGTATGAAATCTGAAGAATCTATATCTGAAATATTTACTAGTTTACAATATTATAAATTCATTACAATCTCTGGCAAATGTTAACTATGTGGAAAATGTGAGAAAAATTCTTAGATCCTGCCAAGACTTGGGATGCAAAAGTCACGTTTTGAAGAAGGCTAAAGATCTCACAACGATGAGTCTTGATGACTTTTGGGGTTCACTCATGACCCACGAAGATCATGTGAAGGGACAAGAAGAAGGAAAATAAAGCCAAAAGAAGTCTCGCACTCAAATCCTTCTCATCAAGAAAGGGAGGAAGAAGAAGAGGAAGTGACGACGATAAAAGAAATGACACTCTCACAACGATTCAAAAAGGTTTAGAGAAGGAAAAAAACATTTAATAAGAAAGCAGACTCCTTACGGCGAAACCAAGTAAAAAGGATCCTCCCCACTTGCGTCCGAGGCCACAAGCCTGGACATATAAATTAGATGCCTCGCCTTAAAAAGAAGGAAGAAATCAAAAGAAAAGCCTTGAAGGTGACTTGGGATGATTCAGAAGGAAGCGAATCAAAACAGAGGAGAGCGAAAATGAGATGCCTAATTTTTGCCTCATGGCAAAATGGGATGAGTAAGTCTTTTAAATATTGATGCTGAATTACCTTCTATGAGAAACTTCAAGGATGTCTATGATGAGTTATGGAAAACACTATAAAATAATGCTAAATACTAATCTTAAAAAGAAAGAAATGAATTTTTGAATGAGATAGTTTACTTTAAAAAATAAAAATGAAAATTTCTCAAACAAATAACCATAATCTCACACTCCAAGATCAAGTCGTTCAATGATTCTTGAAGAAGAAAATTACTAGCGAAAGAAACCATTAAGGACTTAAACAAAACCTTAGCAAAATTTGTAGATTGCAAAGAAAACTTAGATATGCCTACTGGGAAGACAAAGATGTGTCTTAACAAGGAAGGTTTAGGGCTATGCCCTCCTAAGGGAATAAGCAAAAGTTTTATAAAAATTTCTTTGATAAAACATCTTGTTTTAAATTCTTCATTCACTACTTATAAGGTCATATGGAAGAAATGGACATATTGTTAATGCTTATCCTCAATGAATAAAGTATCAAAAGATAAATTATAAGGATCAAATTTTAAAAAAATAACCATTGGACACTCATAAAGCTGGGGACCCAAAGCGACCTTCACGGACCCAAGAAATTTGCGGTACCAAAAAGAGTTATTTGTTATTTTGTAGGTAGGCCAAAGTAATATGGGAGCTTCGAACAAATGGATTCATGGACAGCGCTTGTCAAGACATATGACGGGAGACAAGTCCAAACCTTTCATCTTTCACACCAAGGTGGAGGGATTGTCACATTTGGTGATAACGCAAGAGGTAAAAATTATGGGGGTGAAAATATTGAAAATTGCTCTTAATCTTGCATTGAAAATGTTTTACTTGTTTGATGGGCCTTAAAACATAATCTTATAAGTCTAAGCCAATTATGTGATAAAAACATAAGGTTATAGTTGATAAAAATAAATGCAGAATTACGCATACTCTTAATGATAAATTATTTATTTGCACTAGACATGAAAATGTATACCACCTTGACTGTGATAAGTCTAGTTAGTCAAGAGATTAAATGTCTTGCTGTATAAATGAAAATAGCTGGTTATGGCCAGCGAAGATTAGGACATGCTAGCATGGATTTAATTCATAAATTGAATAAGCATTGATTTATTTTTTTTTTTTTTTTTTTTTTTTTTTTTTTTTTTTTTTTTTTTTTTTTTTTTTTTTTTTTTTTTTTTTTTTTTTTTTTTTTTTTTTTTTTTTTTTTTTTTTGGTTAAAGGTTACCTAAAAATCAAATATGTTAAAGATAAAATTTGTGATTGCATGTCAACTAGGGAAGC
>VIGQ01002237.1:5000-12500 GCA_009663005.1 Actinidia chinensis | reverse complement strand
TTAGAGTCCATAGTCTGGGCCCAAGCCCCTCCATTAAATCCACTCCTTCAAAAACTTGGGTACCCCTTGGGTCCAACCCAACGAGTGAAAGTTACTGCTTTATAAACCACTTTACTTCTTCTCCTTATCAATGTGGGACTACTAACAACGTTTTCTACCATTAAACCAAATCTAGGTAGCCACCAACTTTGGAGTCAATTTTCAATTCATTGTAAATAGTTTTGAACAACTAATTACCACATTCTAAACCCCACAGGTAAGTGTATTTAAAGTCACTTAAACCCATCTAAAAAGTTATGGGTCCAGTTTACTTAAGGCTCAAAGTTGGGCAAAACTATGGGTTAAAACCCATTTTTTCTACATTAACATACATACGGTATTTTTATGTATTTTCAGTGTTTTGTTTCTAGCATGTAAAAAACAAAAACTATTTTTGCTTGTTGGAAAAGCAGGTTTTGTTGAAAAAAAAAACTTTATTATTTTTATTTTGGAGAAAAATATTTTCTGTTCAACAAAAATGACAAACAAAAAAAGTTTCTCCAGGAAAAAATGATTACAGAATGTTATCAAAAATGAAAAAAAAATGTAAGCAAAAACTATTTAAAAAACATCCAAAATTGCTTTGAAAAATATGAAACAACATGCTTTATGAAATCTGATGAAAAAAATTGAAAAATGAATTAGTTTTTGTTTGAGAGTAACTGAAAATTAAAAACTGTTTTCATCTCCCCCCAATCCCCCCCCCCCCAAAAAGAAACAATTCTGTTTAAAAAAAAAATTAAAAATAGGTTTTTGATTTTATGTTAAAGAAAAAACTAAAAAGGAATTTTGTATTTTTGTTTTTGAACAAAAATAAAAAAAAAACAGCTTCTCAAAAGAAATAACTAATTTTCTGTTTCAAAAATATGAAAAAAGCCGCTTTTGTTTCTGTTTTAAACAAAAACTGAAAAGGATGTTTGTTTGTTTTCCTTCGGCAGTTTTGTTTTTGAAACAGATGCTGAAAAATAATAATTGTGTTCAGAATCAGTTTCTCTAAAATAAAAAAATCAATCCTGTTTAGTTGTAAAAAAAAAAAAAAAGTTTCTTTTTTGTTTAAAAAACTAAAAAAAGTTTGTGTTTAGGTACTGAAAAAAACTGCTTACAAAAAGTTTTCTCCAAAATAAAAAAATGTTTAAGGATTTAGTGAAAAAAAACGCAACTAAAAACAAAACAATTTATGTTTTTTTTACAAAAAAACTGAGACTTGAACGATTATATTTTTCATTGAATATGTACTTAACGTTAAAAATGAGGATAAAGCAAGAGTTTAGAAGCATAGATATGGGCAATGAACTTGGATACGAGATTGTCACACATTTTCAAATATACAAAGACACGATTAAGGTTAGAACATGATAATAATAAAACATATTATATATGAATAAAAGAAAATAATAACTAGTTGTTTCTTAAGTATTTGAAATATAGGCACAAAAATTTTTTAATCTTTCAAGATCTTCCATTATCTACAGTTGGATTCTATTTAGTTATCCAATAACTGAGATTTCACCTGAGACTAGTACTTTCTTCTTTTTAAAAGTGTGGGGGTCCATATAGAATGTGATCCAATGCGTCAAAAAATCTTCTAAAGTTGAGTATATTTTTTTATCATTGAATCATTTTTTTGGTGGATCAAACACCAAAAAAAATCATAAACCTCTTCTTTCCTTCTCATTTATCCAAACTAGAATACTTTTTCAAAATTATTATACTTTTTTCATTTATTCTTATTGGTAGCAATGTATCTCTTCGTAGTCAAACAATGTATCTTTTATCTAATGTTATATCTTATATGTTTTTTAAATTAAGAATAAAAAACTCTAACGAGTATGCCTAAAAAGTATTCTTTTTTTTTGACTAGTACTCGTAGGCACTAACAATTACTATTCTATATATAAAACACCAATATTTTTAAATTTCCAAAACTTCGCACATGTTTGGGCAAACTATTCACCAATTATTCAAGCACATCATAAAGAACCTAGATCCTTGAATTTTTCTGAAATGTAGCGTTTGCGAATTCTACTCACTGTTAGCCAAGATTCTTGTGAGGACTTACACATGGATGCGATCATTAAAGGAGACCAAAGACAATCATATTCCCTTGAACTAACCACTGTCGTAACTCCGGGATCTGCCAAACCTTAATGAGTTTTATGCACTCAGGCTTACAAGTTGAAGAATCATTATTGGAAAGGTTTGAAAGATTACAACTACACTCACCAATGCACCAATTTTGAAATGGGGAACATGTCTAGATTTAAGAGTGGACGAACTTGACTTGCTTATTTACTATTTAGATTACTTGAGGACTATGGTAGCTATATACATCTTGTTATTGAAGTCTTCTAGTCTAATATATATTTGATCTAGATGCGTGTATAGGTCTAAAAGCACTGAATTTAGCTGTGTTTAGCTATTCGTTATACTAAAAATTAGGCCAACAGGTTGTGTACTCTGTTGCTGAATATTTGGGGCAAGGAAGGCTATCACCAAAACAAACAGAGAAAGCAGTTTAATGGGTAGTGTCTACTTGTTACGTTGTGCAAACACTCGAATGCATTAGTAATTCAGAAGGAAGAAAATATAATTAAAGTCCATGGTTTTTTTTGTCTTTATTTTTGTTGTGGTGGACCAATAGGGACCATGGATCAAAAGAACTACGGCAATCAGATTGATTAGTTTGTGCCTTACGGAGGGTCAAAACCTTGGACAATATGAGCTACCAAAGTTGTGAACGATAAGTTTGTTTTCCCCCCCCCCCCCCCCCCCAATTAATTTTTAGTAAAGTGATATATGTTTATGAAATTCGTTATGCGAATAACAACTGATAGGTACAAAAAATGGTTAGTCTATACAAAATTTTTGTTAAACTATTTTGTATAATGTTATTTAAAATTCGTGCTCCCGGTAGCTTATTGAAATGGTTTAATTTTTTTAAAAAATATTTATACAGTTTTTTTTTTTAATTTCTATATTCAAACATATCGATAGTTCCTTTCTCCTCTCATGACCTAATGATATGATATGGCTGCTCTGACCCATTTTTTAGATTATTAAGCCAATGCATTGGCCACGTAATACTCTTGTTAATTAATGAATTTTACAAAGAATATTTTTAAAACAGGAGCACACATTAAACTTGCAAAGCCAAGCCCCAATCATAACATATTAAAACCTTACAATAAACTAATTTGTGGTTTTACAAAATGTTTCTTCATGTTGACCCACTAAATGGAGTTTCAAAACTCTATAACATCCATTCAGTTTGAATTTAGGATAAAAAATTAATGGGATAAGTAGAATAAAGAATGTTTATCTTGTGAAAACTGTTCTTAAAACAAAAGTAACTATAAAATTAACTCATTATATGATATAATATTAAAATTCGGTCATGCTAACCACTACTTATGGGCGGCTGAATATTAATATTTATATGTTGCACATGGTTTTAATGCACTTTTACAAATATTTATAACTTGATCACCTTATTAATTATTTTATTCATTAATACCGCGAGAACATTCATTATAGTCGGCCACAAGAGATTTGGTCATCTTACACATTAGGGCAAAGGCAAAATTGGTTTTGGTTAGGAGTATATGAACACGAAAGCTCTATTTGGATTAGATATAGATTATAAATGAAGAAATTTGACCAATTTATTTAATAAAATAATTGTTAACTATATTTGGATGGAAAGTGGATTCGAATTTAAAGGATTTTATTTTAAATTAACAAAAATTATAAAGAAATTTAGTTATAGGTTAAACATGCGGAAAAACAAATGGAATGTGACATTAAAGTGGAATAGATGTACGTGTTTAGACCAAGTAATTTACCTTCCTAGGAAACCATAGCATTGGTAGTGAATACACCGAGTTTGGAAATGATTCAATAACCAGTTTCTGATCCACCACCAAATCGTAAGTACATTCTTGGCAGAACAGGATTTCAAATCACATCGATTAATTAATATTTAAATTCATCATGGTAAAACGTCCGAATTTAAATGTTCGAAATCCTAATATGTGCAAATTATCAAATCAAAATATAAGCTATCTCAATTAAGTAATAATATGAAAATTGTCTTGAGTCATCAAATGAAACCTAAAATTCAATATAGGATAGTTTTATTTTTGGTTTTTTACTTCGGTTTAAGAATTTTCTCGTGAGAATTTGAAAATATTTGTTGCTAAGGGTTATAGCTATACAAGAAATGCAATCCTTCAACCTCTGATATGTTGTACTCAAAAATTGAATCACATATTGAGTAAAACAACACGTTACCCTAGATTATCCTAATCAACCACACACAAGATAATAAAGATTTACATGTTCAGCAAGGATGAATATGTCCACGGAGAACAAACTCAATAATCCAATAATCGAACGTAAAGGGGATTACAATGAGTATAAAGGCAGAAGAATCACACTCCAGTCACCTTACTTTCAATTCTCTTTCTCCACAATCTTCTCTTATCTTGCACTCTCACTCTTAGCACCTTTTTTTCCACAACACAAACGCAACAACGCATAAGTCTCTACAACTCTACCCTCACTTTTATGCCAAGGGGAGGGAAGGATCAGGTAGAGACTTTCCAATATGAGATCTAATTGGTTATCCTATTCTACTAGGGAAAAAAACATATCATAACCAAGACTAACTCTTCAAGAGATTAATCATTGAAAAGTTCTAGTTAAACTCGAGAGTTTCACGTCCACATGGACGCTCAATGTGAGCAAATTAGGCTTGGGGCCAATATGCACCCTCTCGACTGTGACCTCGGTTGTCCTCTACCAATACCCATTTGATGACCTCAACCCTCCATTTCATTACTTCCTTCTCGAGAATAGGGCTCCCGACTCATTACTATTCGTCATACCCATCTCTCTCCTCCGTGCTCTTTATGAGTAGGACATCCCTAACCATCCTATGATCAACTTTCCTTCACCAATGAATATTGCTGTGAGAGAAACTAATATGTATGCCAACTTTGCAAGGAACTCAAAATTAATAGGGCCAGCGCCCTCATTTCAAAACTATAGGTAACACTAGCCAATTAATTGACTAAATTCTGGAATCGCTCGTATGTTCGCCACTATAATCCTCTCCTTAAGCTTCAAATTCACAAAACCTTCTCATTAATAAGCCTTTGGTCATTCGCCTGGTACATCTCTCCTCTAACTTGGTCCTCCATAACTCATTAAGCACTAGTCTCAGTGCGACATAATGAAAATACCTCGTTGGCGTCCAATCCACTATTTGATTTGCTAATCCCTTTTGGTTAATCTTTTCCATCCCCCTCCCTTCGTGAGCTAGGTTTGTCTCCCTTATGCTCCAAGGGGTATACAATCCTTGCAAAATAGGATATCCTTATTCTTGGTTGTAACAATGCGTAATTCGTTGTTTGGAACGCAGATATCATTAGACCTCCTCACCGAATATGCTCCTCACTCTTAATTCTACAAAAAGAAGCAAAATATCAGAAAATAACACATGAGATGGGATATGGAATATGAAAAATCTCAAAAAGGGCTACTAAACTATTAAAACTAAAAAACTTGTGGGACCAAACTGTTTAAAATCAGACACTCCAAAGACTAAACTAAAAACTTTTAGAAATTTAGAGACCAAAAATATAAGTATTAAAAACTCCAGGACTAAATTTAAAATTTTTTAAAAAAGTACAAAGGGACCTAATGAATTTTTAAACAAATTACAAGGACTAAAGTGTAATTAACTAAAACAAAGATTTCGGAAGTCAAAACATTGGCGGTCAACAAGACAACGGCTTGGTTAATTGTTGGAGGCTAAAACTTCGGGCGGGGAGGTGGGGTGCATCCGGGGTTTGTCTGTTTGGCTCTAATTTTATCGACAGACTCCTTTAGAAAGAGATGAATCGAGCGGATTGCTCAAATTCAATTACGAACAACTTTGATCCTGGACAATTGCAAAATCTGCTCGTTCTTTGCAGAAATTGTTCTGGTGACTCCAACCTTACTCTGAATACCAATGTTGTGCTCACAATTAAATCACGAATTGTTGGGCTAAATCACACGTTACCTAAATATCCAGATCACCACACACAGAAGACAATAAAGTTTCATCGTTCGGCCATGATGCCTAGTCCCCGAAAAATAATCAATAATTCAACTAATCAAAGAAGGAGATTACAATGAGTCTAAAGGGAGGAGAATCACACTCCACTCACCTCACTTCTCATTCTCTCACTCACAATCTCTCTTTGTATTGCCTCTCACTTTTAGTACCTTTTTTTCACAACCCAACACATAAGTTCCAGCACCCTACCTCCCTTTTTATAACCAAGGAATGAAATGGTAACTTCCAATATGATATCTAATTTTTCTCTATTCTACTAGGAAAATATTCATAACCAAGGCCAACTCCTCAAAAGATATCATTTCAAGATTTTGTAAGTCAATGTAAGTTAATTGGGCTGGGCCAATATGTGGGTTGGACTCAACCATAATCTACTTGAAATTATTTTAGTAGATCGTTAGTACCTTCCTGGCAACAAATATTTTTATCACTCCATAATTTATTCATGATTAAACCTGAATCTAAATGCCGAATCCTATGCAACTATCAAATTGAAATAAAGTTATTCTCAGTGAAGTATAAAGTGAAATTTCGTTGGCTTGATCATTCCTATGAATTAATGATTGCAAATTCATCATGATAAAAAACTCTGAATCTAAAATGTTCGAAATTCATATACAAGCTATCAAATCGAATTAAGCTCTTTTCATGCTACTATCCATTTGCTTGAAATCCGCATCCATTAAATGAAACCTAAAATTCATATTTGATAGTTTCTTGTGGATTGGACTTTGACAAAGATTTTTATAGTAAATTAGTTTGAATCGTTTGTCCTAAGGTTTGTAGCTATGTACGAACTGCATCTTTTGAACCTCTATCTACTTTCTAATAGAGTTGAATTATTTAGCATTAGTCAATTCTCATGGTTGTGAAAACCGGTACTAAATACATTGGTCATTATTGAATAATTGAAGTAGTCCTAAATTTTGTACATCTTCATTGTACTATAGATTCAAACTTAGCCTTCCCATACGAGAATCCCTAACATTCTATTACGATAACTGTGACTACAACCACTATTCTATTTTGAATTGAGATTTTAGAACGGTTAAATTTATTTTTGACTCGGATGGCATAACACTAACCAAATCAAACTATGCCCAATTCAAACAATCCTTATAACCTAAGATTTGTCCTTTCTTCAATAGACGTAGATTAAAAATCAAAGATCTTATTTTATTTTCAACAAAAAGTATCAGAGTTTTTAACTATGGGTTGCTCTCTCATTGCTTTCCTCTTCTCTCATTTCTCCAATCAACTAATTTGTATTCTTTAAAATCCAACCAAAATGGCATTTTTCACAAGCAATTGCTTTCACAGATAAGAAATAAACTTTT
>VIGQ01002237.1:0-2500 GCA_009663005.1 Actinidia chinensis | reverse complement strand
CGACCACAATCACTTTCAATAGAGTGGATCTAGCAAACAATTCCTGGACTCGGTGATATCTTTCAAATTTGGTACCATGAGGAGTAGATGCAGGTCTCATCCAAGCTGCCTATATGCCTGAAGAGATCAAGAGAATACTTCGCGCTAGGTATAGAATACCAGTGGCGAGACCGAGCAACCTCAATACCAAGGAAGAACGAAGAGGACCCAAATCCGTAGTTCACACGCTTTTCCTATCCCACATTTCACCTGAAACTATGCCAGAACGCCGTCTCCCGTGATAATAATAGCATCGAACATAAACTGAGATATATAGATCGCACTCGATCCCTGAGACTGGCGACGAATAAAGCAAAGTAGATCTGAGTGGCACTGCCGAAACCCTTAGACAATACTACCTCACTGAAGCGTTGGAACCACCCGAGGAGAACCTGTCTTAGGTGCCATAGATAGCGCATTTTCGGAGGCGACAACATTTCCCGAATACTCCCCCCTAAGGACCAAAACCTGCAGAGGTGGATCCCTATATATACTCGGAGAGATCACCTATTAAGAAAAGCATCTTTGCATCCATTGGTGAAAGAGAGCATGAGTGAGAGCAGCGAGGGAAATCAGAAGCGAACTGGTTTAATTTTGGCAACTGGGGCAAACGTAGCACCAAATCCTTACCCGGAATCTGAGTAAAACCCTTAGCAAACAAGGCGAGCCTTATTCTATCAACTGAGCCATCCGCCAAATTACACTTGACAACTGACACCCATTTACACCCTATTCATTGCCCCTCTCCTTTCGGGGGGCAAAGCAACAAGATCCCAAGTTCGATTGTCTGAGAGCCTCCATCTCCGCCTTCATGCAACACGCCATAGAGGATTCTGAGGCTTCATGCGACTGAGCGAGGAATCGAAATCGAAATCAACCGGACTCAAGAAAAGACTATAGATGCTGAAATGACCGTGGTAGACATATATTGGCAATGGTTTTTAGTACTTATTGAAAAAGGAATGTGTGAGAGGGGGGACGACGAACACACGTGTGGATACCGGGGTGGGGGATATCGAAACTACAGGATGTGAATAACCTGACTCCGAGAGATGCTGGCAGGGAGCCTGAGCGTGGGGACATAGGGGTCCTGAGAGGCGATCTGGGCTGCAGGGAGTCCATTTGGCTGTAGTGAGAGTATGAGGGAGGCTCAAGTATAGGAAGTGGACGAGGAGGTATGGGGTCATCTGCCGCAAGGATCTCATACCTAGGATCCCGGAGAAGAGTAGAATTAGTGAAAAAATGAAACAAGTTTCCAAAAGGTGACACCTACTAACGAGTGATACTATATGAGAGTGACAGGATCATAACACCTACACCCCTTGGACACATCAAGAATACCCTAGAAATCATACAAACTAACGGTTTTATCATCAAGTTGGTGCGGGTGGGGCTTCGATTTTAATCAAAACAGTGCCCCAAAGACGCGAGATATAGGAAATAAGGGTACTACAGCTGAAGGGATATGAGAGGAGCCTTGCCCTTGTAGTACCCGACTGGGAGTCCAATTGATAACAGAAGTGGATGCATTGTTAGAACTACCATGTTGCCCAAAAAATACGTCGGAACTCCCGCATCCCCGTAAGAGAACACCGAACCACGGACATATATGCTATTTTTACGCTCGCTAACCCCATTTTTTTGTGCTCAGGAGTGGTAAGACCACGTGAGGTGTTGGAGGATACCACACTTATTAGTTCAGCACGAAACTCATTAGTGATTACTCCCGACCATGATAATCTGACACCTGAATGTTTACGCACAATAGTGTTATCTGGGTGTTTGATCATTTATGGAAATGGTAAAGTGAGAAAATACCTCAGACTATTAACGCATGGAGACCTCAGTACGTAACGAAGTGTTAATCACATCTAGGAAGGTTATCATAATAGCGGTGTTAGAGAGAGCATACTAGGAGAAGGACCCCATACATCTAAGAATAAGGTCAAAACACTAGGTGCACGGTGCATACGCACAAATAGACGAGGTAACGATATTTTAGATAACTCACAAAGGACACATTTAAAATGAAATTTTTTGACATACTTTTATTGACAAGAGGGTAAAACGCCCCATAAATATTGAAAGTTGCAGGTCCTAACGAGTATTCCACACCATTTAAGGTCTGAAAAAGAAAACAACAGACGACTTTAACCCAGAAGGGACTTAAAACAGATGACTCTAAACTGGTGGAGAGAAAACATGAAAGCTGGATGACACGTACGAGTGGTCAAGGATCCCCTAAATAGTATAGTCCATCTCGCTCATACCCCCTACCAAAATCCTTTTCGAAATCAGGTCCTGCAAGTAACACGAATGGTAAGAAAACAACGGGCACACTTAAGATCTTTTGCAAGACGACTGACAGAAAGAGATTATACAAAATGTGGTACATTATAAACAGATGAAAGGGTAATAGCGGAGGATAAGCGATCATCTCCTGACTACGAAGGGAATTGAT
>VIGQ01002235.1:15000-17959 GCA_009663005.1 Actinidia chinensis | reverse complement strand
AATTGAGTTAGATAATATTATAATCATAAATCAATAAAAAGTTTTTGGTGGCTGTTTCTATATTCAAAATTACAGTATGGTATTTTAAAAAAAATTATTTAGTTGACGGTTTTTGGCCGCCTTTGCGGAGATTTTGGAAAAACGACACATTTTTTTAGAAAACATTGAAAAATTTCTTCAAATCTCATAAAATATTTCTCTAAAAATTAAAAGGTTCTAACCAAATCGGTGATTAATGCACACTTTGTACATATATTTATACACTTTCTGACGCATATAAATCATATATTGCCTTCAAATCAAACTGGACAATCCCCAAGTATCATGTTCGAATCTTCCTAGAGATAAGTCACCAGGGCATTTAACAAAAAAGTTAGTGAACGAACTGCCTAGACTTGAGCGAGCCGTGCCCAATGTTATGAGTGTGAATTTGTACCACTGTTAATATTTGAGTTCGTGATTTTTTGTTACATGAGTGGAGTACCAACTATGCAGAAAACACCAAAGAATGATGCCGAGGGGGTCTTAGTGGTTCTTTAACTATAGGAATCACCCTAGCGTTCGGCATTAAATTAGAAAGTTCAATCCTTCATTTTGGGCTCGGATTATGGAGTAGTAGTAATAAAGGAAAAAAAAAATTAGGTAAGAGATTTTTTTTCTCCCTCATACAAATTCAAACATATTTGTGAAGTAAAAACACTTCCAAACTTATAAAATTTGAGGCTGTGCCCAAATCGAGACTCCCAAGTGCGTAGACTGGGTTTGTTTGAAATTTGTTGTATTATATTCTTATTCAAATATTTTAATTAATGAAAAATGTTATTCTATAAGTTTTGATGTGGAGAGGTCTTGGAGTATATATATAGCAGTTAATAATCCAAAGACATCTAGTGACTACTGTTTTGGGAAATTAATTCAGGATTGTTACCAATGATCTAACAATGCATTAATAATTCTAAATTTCATAAGATGATGACTTATTGCCCTAAGTGCCTTTGATTATTTATTTTTTATTAGTGTTTGTAAACGTTAAATTTTTATACTTGAACTCCAAGCATCAAGGATAAATATAGATTAGAGTATTTAGAAGTGTCAAATGAGTAGCCGGTATAGGTTATAGACACACACGTTTTTAAAAACAACTGGGGACAATATGATTATAATGAGGCACGGGATGGGCTGAGCTAGTCGGGGCGGGCACTTTTTATGCATTTAACCTCATGACAAAGCATAAGATGGCACGAGCACAAATAGGCCAGACCAATGAGCCGGGGGGGGGGGGGGGGGCAGCGGATTAGATGCCTATCAAATAGGCACGACATGACACCGATACAAATTAACATATTACATCATAGCATGGTAAACACCAAAAATAAATTTGACACCTTTACCACGCCCTGCATTGCAATATATGGTGACGCTCTAGTTCAGATTTTTTAAGGTATAATGCTTGGATTCGATTAAAAGTTATGAGTTGAATGAAACTGAAATTTCCGTTAACCTATCCCATCAAAGTTGATGGTAGAAAAAATGATTTATAAGAATAAGTGTTTTTCGTTTCGACTTCCTTTTGTCCTTATTTTTGTTTAGTTTTGTAATTTAAAGAAACTTATTGCTTGGTACAAATTTTCATAATTAATTATGTAGAAGCTTTTTCAAAAAATTATTTTTAGAATAAAAAATATTCATTGGTAATATATTTTTTATTTTAGCAAGATTTTTAGAAATAGAGACATCTTTTTAATATTTTCTCACAAAAGTAATTATTTTTTAAAAGATTCTTCCATAAAACACATTTTAAAAAACTTCAAATAAATAAATTCCTAGTAAATTATTTGAAGACTGATTCGAAAAACTAAAACAAACCATTTTTAGGCTTTGTGTGAAAACTGGAAAAGAAGTTGGGAAAAAAATACCATTATTTTTCTTCTATTTTTGAAACTTTGTTTTATATATTTTTTTCTTTTTTTCTTTAAATGTTTTATTACCTTCTTTCTCTTTTTTCTAAAACTAAATAAAAAAAACTTTTTTATTTTTATTTTATTTTCTTTTAAACTAAACAAAAACTAAAAAAAAAACCTTTCTTTCAGTTACTTTATTATTTTGCCTTTCTTTTTCATTTCCTTTTTTCACAATTTTCAAAATAACCATTGTGCTTTGTAGCGAAGGGAACTTCATAGAAGGGCTTCTGATTGGCCAAAAGACAAAAAGAGATGTATTCCACCCAAATTCCTTTTCACAATTTCAAACACAAGTTTAACCTTAGTAGAGAAGGGAAATTCTAGAAGGGCTTTTCCGATGGCCAAAGCCAAACAGAGATTTATTCCACAAATTGAACTAAAGCTCCTTTTCAGGTTGTGCCAGTCCAAAAGCTTGAAAACAATGGTTCCTTTCCAAGTTCAGTCTCTCTAATAAAAAGTCAATTCTTAATTTGACTAAATAATTTAAATTAAAATTTTTTTACAGGATAAGCTTTATAAGTCCTTTGGTGTGAGGTTTGAATTCCATGCCATGATATCAATTCCTAGTTGGGTTAAAAATAAGGTTATATGTTATATATATTAGTGTTGATTGTTTTAAGTGATCGATTTCAACGATGTCAAGTTTGAGGAATATAAAATTTTTTAAATAATAAAAGTTTATCGAGTCGAATAGTAAATTACTTAAGTTTGATTTCAAGTTTAATGAAAAATTATAAAACCTATGTTCAAATTTAATTTATTTATGTAATTAAAAAAGGCTTCAAACCAAATCTTAATATAAATACAAACTTATTTTGAATTCAAAAACTATCTCCAGCTAGCTATTTACGGTTAAAATCTATTTAAGTTAATCCAACGGCTGATATTTCACTTGAGATTATTTTTTTTACCAAAAAAATATCGCTTCTTCTTCTAAAATGCGATTTTTTTGAAGAAGACACAACCAAAAAAACTAAAAACATATTCTTATTTTTTTC
>VIGQ01002235.1:2500-10000 GCA_009663005.1 Actinidia chinensis | reverse complement strand
AATCTGGAACATGCGCTATCTAAAACCCCGTGCTCGGTGATCCGTCTTCGGGTTTTCCTGTCCAGACAACAACAGTTCCTTAGTAAATCCTCCTCCTTATAATACCGAGTCCTCGAGCATTGCCTCGAGCTTTTATCTCTCAGAATCTGATTAACAGCATTATTTGACACTCGATTTTTCTAAACGCTCCTCATGCGTGTCTGGAGATAGTCCGGTTTTTTGGAGGGCGAAGCGGTCCCCCCTGTGGCTTTGGCATCAAGAGGCAGCAGATCGGAATGTTTTAACTTTGGAAGTGTTACCTGAATGGGGTTGAAGGGAAATCCAGTGATTCTTTTCCAATGGGTTGATCGGCATTGGAAGGAGCAAGCTAGAGCACAGTAAGCCTGAGCGGAGCTTCATTTGCGGGTTAGAAAGGCTGGACCCGGATCCGAGATAACATTTTTCCTATTTCATGACGATGAGACTAAATTGAGAGTCCCTCAGATAGTTCACAGCTTCAAGGGCGCCATCCAGCACCTATCTTCAGTTGCAGTTTAGTCGGGACAGGTGATATTCTTTACTTTGCCTGCAAAATCCTACTATTCTAATATCCGAATATCTTCAAATGATTAATACGTGTTTATAAGATACGAAGGCTTCTTATTTACCTACAAAGAAACTTTGTCACTTTTTCATATACAGGGATTTCACTTGCCTAAAGAGTGTTTCCATACTAATGGATTCATAGTCCATGGATTCCTAATCAACCGGATCTTGTTGCAGCCACTTACTAATGAGACCCTGTTCGATTAGTATTAACAAGATAAATCGTTGTTCAACATAAGTACAGTAGTCTGTTCTTCATAAATTATAACTTGTTACGATTGCAAACGATGCGGCAAGAACCATTAGGGAGTTGAAGTCCAAGAAATTTTAGTTCTCTCAGCTTTTATCCGGTTTCTTCTGGCATGTCAAATATTATGCCAAGTTTTTCTGTTAGCTACGGACTGAAACCTATTCCCACTTGTATTTTAGCCCCTCAAACTGGTTTGTCTCTGTACTTAATTGTTTTGTTGTAATAAATCTAAAAGGGTTCCCAGGTTACCCATGAACGCTTTAGCTGTTCTGCTAGAGTCCTGATCAAGATATAGAGAGAGAGCAGAGGAAAGGATGGAAGGTGAAAATACACGACCTCTCCTGCTCACCATTGCCTGCAGCCTCATAACGACTCCTTTGGTGCCTCCAACAAGTTGGGATTGGGTTGTCTAGATCTAAACCCAGAGCTTGGTTTGAATCGTTTCGCCCTATGCTTGCAGACCCCGAGAGCTGGCAGCCATGGGGGGAAGCTCGGGCTGCGAGGCCGTGGGGTACCCGAGCTCCGATTTGGCTGCCATTTCCATCTCTCTCTGAATTCCCCGAGGGAGGGGAGTGCTCATGTCCGAGATTTTCCTCAACGCCACAAAGGGCGGTGAGTTCTTCATCGACACAGATAGCATGTTCGAGCAGCAGCGACAAACTCCAGTGCCGAGCCCAAAAAGCAGCGGAGGACTTTGCTGCTCTAGTCCGGTCGTTTTGGGGGGGGTTGTATGAGCGCAGAGGCAAGGGGAAGAAGCGAAAGAAAAGCAAGCCGTTGGTACAGCTGGCTACGCGCACGTGACGTGTTTGGAGGATGCTGGCATCTTATGGCTCTTTCCGCTGGCCAAAGGTGATCTCAGCATTGAGGCGTGCAGGCCTTTCCGGAGGAAGACCAGGAGATGGGAACCAAACCATTCTGGTGAAAACGATGCAATCGATATATACATATGCACGCCAGATATCTGGTGCTGATTAGCTTCCATGATATTGACGAAGCCCGGTATACTCTCTTCTGATCATTGCAATATGTTCAATTTAGCTTGTATGATGTTTAAGTTTTCATAAAATAGAGCATAAATCGTCATAAAAACACTACCATAATTCGTCACACTGACAAAAATCATAACAAATTTATTAACCGGTTGTCTAAGTAGCAAGTTTTTGAGAATAAAAAATTTAAGGGTCCAGATGGATTATTACTTTAATATAGGTTTAAAATGTTGTAATTAAAACCAACGGATTTCCTTAGCGTAGAAGCCAATGGCTTATAGTTACAACTACCCAAACTGGGTACAGGTTGAGTGTTGTGCCTTGTAGGCGCACACGGTGCTGCCTGTTCAATTTGGGTCCCCTTAGGGTTCAATTGGTATACAATCAAAACGGGTTTAATTGTTAGGTCTTCGTTTGAGTAGGAAATTCATGAAAATAAGAGATGACCGACATCGTTAATTTCAAGATATCAAAACATATTTCTCTTGAGACAATAGCCAAGAAATATGAATTTGAGAATGAATTATATAAAAAAAAAAATGATGAGATTCCTATAATGTCTGAGGCGTCATTCTGATTTTTTCCGGATAGGCTACTTAGTAGAATCTACAAAACAAACGACTCGAATAATATTATGTGACATTTGGGTGGGCTTAAATCGGACGGCTAACACCGTATTGTGCACATGATATAACACGCACCCAGACGCCAAGATCTGGATTTCAAGAGTCTTGTTCTATGGAACTTACTTTCCAAAAGTCTAGTTACAAGAAACTTTCAACCGCTCACATAACACTATTGTGACATTTGCTCTTGGTGCCATTAACCAATGGCACGTAAGAGAATTAGATGGGACCGATTTTGTTTTCCAACATGGTTGCTCTACTTATTTCTTGACTAGTGCTCTTACTGATTCGGGACCACCATGCCATCATGTTAAGTTGGTTCTGTTGGCCAGTTGATATTAGTACCTTGGGATAAGGAAATAGTTTGGCTGCTCTTGCTTTTGATGTGAAATTTTGAGAGAAAGGATTATGGGTTGTTTGTCACCATGTATTAGTTAATTTTGTTTATTTTCTTAAAAAACAGCTAAAAATGATATTTTGTATCAATTTTTATTATCATTTATTTAATTAAAAAGTGAGAAATTGTTTTAAACTCAAATTTAAAGATGTGTTACCACTTGTAAAAGGTCCTGCATCGAAACTGTGTGTACCTTGTTTTTAAGTTTTTTAATCGTAACTACAAGTTTTGGCCACCCTCTGTCAAATTTGTTGGCGATTTTTCGTTTGCGATTATAAAATACTTTTTAGATTGTGTTTCTTGAATTTACAACAATGGACTTAATAAAAGGTACAAAAAAAAATAGCTGGAGAGAATAATTTTGTGATGCATTATTAACCGTAGTAGTATTGCTCTCGCATTTAATAGTGCAAATCCCTCACTTAATTTGGCCAGGCGTTTATTTTAGAACTAAAAAACTTTGTTTGGAGTCTCCAAGTGCCCAAAGGGGGGTCCTTTCAGATCTATTTACTGATTCAAAGCTGTTAATTTTGGAAGGCTCGTTTAATAGATCATATGTGAAAAAAATTAAATCAGATAATTAATTGAATTAAGTAATCACATGATTTGAAACATATTTTATTTATGTTTTTTAATAAATGAATAGCTAGTGCGATTTTTTAATAAACTATTGACATAATGTCCTTGATCACGGACTATTAATAACTGATTGACTCAAATTTTTAGACTCTATAAAAGGCACGCTTCAATTATGCAGAATGGATCAAGTGTAAGTCCGTGAAAAAGGACAATACCGGTTTGTCTATTTGTGGGGGGGTAAGTGACGGGTTTTTTTTTCCTTTCTTTTACCAGGTTAGGGTTTACAACCTTACCTCCTAAAGACATGTTCTAAAGTCCATGGATGTTGTGAAAAGGTACGGGAATCGCTTGTGGAAAGATATTGGATTCTAATCGATCAAATAAGTTTGTAAATTTTTGGATTTTGGGGGTTTACTTTAGCTATGTTTGGTAACTAAAAATTTACGTTTTTGTTTTAAATTGTTATTAAAAAAAATAATTTTTTTGGCTTTTTATTTTTGTGGTAAACTTTATCTAGCGAAAACTAAGCAAAAAAGCAAAAACAAAAAACCAAAAAAATAACAACTCTGATTGGCTTTTTTTATTTATTTTAAGAAAAAAAGTTAAAAAAAAAATTAAAAAAAGCTGGTGTCAAATGGAGCCTTAGTACATAAAATATAAAAACCGTTATCCTAATTTATTTGTTAGGAAAAAAAAAGTGAATAAATAAATTGGAACAGATCGACAGTATATAGTTTTCAAGGCACGTCAACCATGAAAACTTAAATCTTACAAAGATTATCTACATGCTTTAGTTCTGAATTAATAACATGCTAAAACTTAGCATTAATAATGGTGGTAACTAGTGTTTTGAACGTCATCTTATGTAGGTCTCCGGCCGACTTAGGCTCCGTTGGCATTTAGTTTTTTTTTCATTCAGTTTTTTAGTTTAAACTAAGCAAAAAAAGTCAATCAGAGTGGTTTTTTTGCTTTTATTGTTTTTGTTTTTTTGCTTAGTTTTTAGCTTAAGTAAAGTCAGAAAAGCAAAAAAGTCAAACTTATTACCTTTTTGTTAGTAAATTTTTAAAAAAAACTTGGTTTTTAAGTATTTACCAAACGGAGCTTAGTTGAAAGCGCTTTTGTTTCCAATTTCTATAATAACTGTTGCTTATTATAGTATAATTTCTCTTTCTTCTAAAAAAATAGGATAATTGTAATTCAAACTGTGTCACAACATCCTGGAATATGGTAGATTGGGTATTCAGCTCTGTATTTATTAAAATGAATTTACCTAAATGTCCTTGTATTTATTAAAAATACTTAAGTAAAAGAAAATTACAATTTGTATCTATATGTGTGGGCTCTGCTGGTCACATGGAGTCCTCTGTCTAGAGCTAAGCACAGTCCACTAAGGATCCTAAACCAAAACATGCGCAAATATGAAAAGTCTATTGATAGCAAAGTATGATATTTCTTTTCAGTGCAGATTAAGGAAACCAGTTGTTTTCAAAATTAATTTAGAAAGATTTAACATGTATGTAGTACATATGGGTATTTGGTGTGTGAGTCTGGATGGGACCGGTTTTACATGTTCCTAAACTTAACTTCCAATAATGGGGAGTGTTTGTTTTAGTTTTCTTTATTTTTTCTGTCTTAAAATTTATATTTATTTGTCACAATTACTTCTTTCAGTTAGTGGGGTCAAAAACAATTTTGAAAAAGCTAGAAAGAAGCTGAATTTTGGAAAGTTACTTTTTGATGTTTTTAAAATTCTGCATTTGCATAATCAGATTTTGACATATGTTTAGCTACAACACATACCTTAGCTTCTCGCTGATATGTCCATTTTTTTTTTTTTTTTTTGGCCATCTGAGGAGGATATAAAGGGGAGGAGAGCTGCATTTTTCGTAGGCTACTCGAACATATTTCATTATGCCTAGTAAAAAAACGTCTCAACTATTATACTATTGATCACGTCATCAATTTGTTAGGAAAAAAATAGTTCTTTCATTTAGTTTTATTTGTTTTTTTTATTACATTCTTCATAAATCTAAAATCTAAACAACCCAAATTAGGTGTTGCCTTTCAGTTACTTGTACTTTTCTCACTATAGTTGGCAAGAGATTATGGTTGTGTTTGTGCTCATCCTTCAAACCACCAACCATTATTCTGTTTACTTTGTTATTAAGTATACCCTCGTACTAGCAAACTTAGGCAGTGTTTGGATCAAGATTTGGCAAGAAAAAATAAATAAATAAAAAAGTTAAAAGATCTAAGAGTTCAGAATTGTTGGATACTCTAATTCTTTCTCTCACCAAATTTTTAATCCAAACACATCCTTACGTAGTTAGTTGATAAATTGTAAATAGGAAAGAAAAACCCATCCTAAATTTTCTATGGGCCAAAAATTCAAGCTACACGGTGTAGTTCGTCGATTGTGGGCCCAACTTACATCTACGATTCAAGTCATTTATTTTGTTGGCTCTTTAAGTAGATCATACATGCAAGAAATAAAATAGTTAGATCGGATATCAGTAATCATCCATATTTTTGCTGGGTTTTTTGCTTTCAATAAATTTCAACACTTCGGCAATTGAGATCCACAAATAAAACTATTAAGACTCAACAAGGTGATTCTCACATGATTTCAAAGTTCATCTGCACATTTCTGATCTATAAAAGCAGCAATGAACTGATATTTGAGTGCCTAGAAATATTGATATCCATATTTTGACAGGGTTAACATAAGTTTTTTTTTTTCCAAAAAAAAAAAGGCAGGGTGTGACGCTGTAACCGTATAGCATAGAAACTTCAAAGAATACAATACTTTTTATATATACAAGAAATTGAACACCCTAATTACGTTACGAGCGGGTCCCTAAGAAGAGCAAGACTAATTTTGCTTATGAGTAATCACCGCTTTTGTCTACAGAGTGTAAGGTTATTCTACAAAATGTAAAGAGTGTAGCAACACAACATAGATTTTTAATTTTAGATGTTTGCATCAAAGGACGGCATAAAATTAGGAAAGGAACCTAAAAACCATCGTACTAGATGGTGGAACCTTAAGGGGGCTGTTTGGCTGGTGGATTAGGATGGGGGATAATTTTTGCCCCGGATATATTTTTCCCCCCATGTCGTTTCGCTGGCGGATAAGGAGGCGGATAATTTATGCCCCGGATAATTTTTTCCCCCAGCAGGGGATAGAGGCGGATAATTTTTGGGGGGCCAGGACCCTAACTAAAAAGTTATCCAGGGATAAAGGGGTGAGGGATAAGAAAACAAAATATATATAAGAGAAACCAACATGTATATGTTTATTGTAGATATATATATAGAAATAAAAAATAGTTTTAATATCTAATATTTTATATTTTGTTTCTCTCTATATATTTTTTTTCTTATCACCACCCTTATCCATCCATTCTAAAAAGTATCCAAACAAAGTTAAAAGTTATCCCCCTTAAACAGTTATCCCTATCTAAAACTTATCTCCCCTTTAAAATTTATCCCTCTCCCATATCCGCCAGCCAAACAGCCCGTAAGGGTGAGAAGCTCAAAAAGTTTAAGGAGAAAATAACAATTGAGGCACTGTAGAAATTGGATAGGGACATCAACGTTATGTGAAATACAATGACAGGATGGATTGAGCGAACAACGAATGAAATTCTTGGACTATCGAAGTGGAGAGATCTCCTTTCAAAAAAAAATATGGTGGTAGAATGATAAAATTCAAACCATAATAAAAGGCAAGAAGGAAAGTTTTAAGCAGTGGTCCGTGAATGAGGATGACCTTAAGAAATACAAGCAAGCATGCAAGAAATTCAAGAATGTTGTCTGAGAGGCTAAACGAAAAGCATACGAGAACTTTTATACTAGATTAGATAGTAGAGATGGAGAAGAAAAACATGTATAAAATCGTTAAGATGAGAGAGAGGAAAATAAAGAACTTTACTTAAGGTAAGTGTATAAAAAGTGATGACTCTAGGATACTAGTGAAAGATGATGAGATTAAGAAATATGGATGGGTATTTTGAGAAATTGCTTAATGAGAAATAAAAAAGAGCGAGTTCAAGAAAAGATGAATATGATGAC
>VIGQ01002231.1:27500-32623 GCA_009663005.1 Actinidia chinensis | reverse complement strand
ACCTGAAACATAGCACACGGAAAAATGGTAAACAACTTTGAAATCACCAATTTCTATAGATGTTCCAAGTCATAGCCCATACTTCTGCTGCACTTCAAGATTTGCAGAATCCAGATGCCTTGTGGTTTTGCCATAGGGACGAATTCGTTTTCTCGACACAAAAGGGGACCAAACATGAGACTTCAATTAGGTCTCACGAGATGGCATCCATTCAAGTTGCCTGGCACACAAGATACGTCAGTATCAAAAAAAAAAACTCTTCATAAGAAAGATATAGCATATAAAAAATAAACCGTAACCTGTATGTATTGAATCTCTCCATTATTGCCAAGGAATCTCATGGTTGAGCTAAAGGCCCCACCTACGCTAGTATTTGTTCTGTACCCCTCTCCCGATGATAAATACGAAAGGGGATTTATAAAGGATCACTCTGGGATCTAGTAGAATCTACCAAGGACTCGAACGAAGCATTCCCCTTGTAACTATTGTTTGGTTTGGACAACGAACAAAAATATAGCTTCATTTTCCCCAAGTTTTTCTGAGTTGGCGTGCTCTTTCAATCAGTTTGGCGGCATACGTACAGTTCTCTTTCAATGTCCCCCCCCCACTACATTTTCTTCTTTACCAACTCTATACAAAGCCCCCTGCTGTATGTTTGGCATCGTTTCTCCTTGCATAGTACCAACTATTAGAGTATCCACAGGAACAGGCCTCCATCCAGCACTTCGAGACCCTCTTGTCCAAATATGTTGACAATAACTACAGGAATAATGATTTCCACATTCAGAAAACAGAAAACATGTCAAAACCATACATGAACAACTACAACTAGCATTAGAAAGCATTTCCACAATGGGACCCTAAGTGATTGTAAAAAATCCAAAGGGCACACAACTTGAAAATCCAAACGGTAACATAAATAACCGATGAAAAGATTGAGACATAAATACCCATGAAGAGTTGCAGTAAATAATGTAAAATCCCAAGTTTAAAAAAATATTTAATTTCTCTAAGTAATAAATAAATTACTCGATAAATACGAATAGGAATAAAAAAAACATACATGTTAATTATGTGATGTTAATGTATTTTTATGTCAAAGTATGATTTTTTGAAATTTTTTACAAAAACACATAAATTGTTTACCCTAAAAGATTTTATGTTAAAGCGTGACGAAAAATTGGACACGTGTCAAGCATGCAAGACTGAACCATGGGACCAATAGAGACCAATGGTTGGTGTGATTTCAACTACCATTAGTCGACCACCCCAAGCCATTATGACTTGGGTGACTTGCCCCTAGCCACTAGGGTGACACCCAACCAACCCATGCCAAAAGGACACAATCCCATACTAGTAGGTTATCCTATCCCATCCACTTTGTGCTAGGAGCCAGGCGCTGAAGAGAGAGCGAAGAAAAGGGAAAGAGAAAGAGAGAGGCAAAAGACAGAAAAAGAATTGAGAGAAAGTTTGAGATGAGCGATAAAGAAGAGTGAAGAAGGAAAGTAAGAGAAAAGGAAAGGATATAAAACCGAAGAACATGAGATCCGCTTAGTTTCACGAGATACCCTGACGAATCTAATCTTCCTTATTTTTTTACGTATTTTTGATTCAAGAAGGTTCAGATTGCACGAATATTGAGTGTTATACCTATACTATTTAAAGTTTCGAAATAGCATGAAATACTGCACGAGGACGCCGTTTTAGAAACCCACATGGTCAATTAATGTCGAGGCTACGTCCTATTTTGTTTCATTTTCAAACCCCTATTCGTATTTTGGCCATACTTCTTCATATGAAAACCTTTTAAGATATTTCAAGTGTCTTAGAATATTTCTACTTACTCTACTGCTTCAGTACTCTTTTCCAACCTACAACTTTGCTTTCCCTACATTTTTCTCCAATTTTCTATTCGCGGGTCGGCCAAAACAAGCTTGGTAATCAGCAGGCCAAAAAGCTGAGTCTTTCCTGTTTTTCACCAGCTAGACCTATCGAGAATTGTCTAATTAGCGTACTGACCTTGTCTGGATTCTTCGGGATCTTTCATGGACCCGATCGGGTTTTATTTTTTTCTGGCTAGTAAGAGAAAATATGAGTTAGGTATGAACTTGTTGGACAGTCGGACTCTCCTGAACCGATGGATACTTGGCACCCTAGCTTTGACACCCAAACATCCACGGTTAGCCTATTCCTTCGTGTGATACAACTTAAGTCCCCTGTTAACACTCAAACTAAAGGTCATCATCTAATAATTTATATAAATGATACTATAGTAAATCGATCCGACTAGTAGCCCAAGAACACGACGAATGAGAGTAACACATACCCACGCAAGCAAATGTAAGTAACCTTAATCTCAAATTAAGTAATTACTCTTCTTAATGCTACGATTATAATTCATTAAATTAATGTTATGTTATGCAAAGCAAATCCATGGATAGAATAAGAACTCTTTCAAAAAGATTTTGTATGTATATACCTATGTAATCATGTTGTTTCTATTTTTTGGGAAAGTATCAGTCAGCATACCCCCTACTCGGGTGGCATGGTGGAAGCTATGTTATCAAACCCAAACCCGACATAAAAGAACAGGATGTCATAGTGCATATACATGTTTCAAGAATTATGTTGACATCAAATTAATCAAATCATATGTACACAGCATGATTTTGAACAAGTTATTTAAAAGATCAAATGTTTTTTCTTTCGTCGCGCTTAATGTTGTTATAATAACCCATCTACCATGTTTTTTTCTTACTTTTGAATCTTGATAAGTAATAATCACACTTAGTGTTAATTATGGTTGTACGCTACGCAAATGTGCTTATAAACATTGTTTCTGCCAATGTTTCAGGAGACAAAGGCAAGCAAGTGATAGAACGATAGAACTACATCGAATTGCTTTTGAACAATGTAAATCTTAATGGATACTTTGTCAAGTTTGTACAAGACATGATTCATGTTAGTGGTAGCCCATACAGAATGTCCGTAATCTTTTGAACATAGTAATGTAAGTTTATATATGTATTGATAAGACAGGTATAGTCTCTCTACTACTGAGACGACATGTATTTTTGAATGAACGAATATAATACTGATTTTCTATTGATACTTCAAAAATACATTATATACGTTTCGTCTTCCACACACCAAGAAAAGTGAAAAATTTTAAAGGAAAAAGGACCACGGAAACGACTGTGGCGCCCGCCTGGCCCCACGGAACCGCATGGGCGTCATGTGGTCACAAATAAAGGCAAAGAAATTAGAAATATGATTATTAGAAAACCATATCCCTCAAACTTATCATTCTGGCACTTATTTACCCATGACTTTCCAAAATTGTTGTCTTCCTAACTGTCATGCTAAAGGTTTAAATTATAAATTCAAGTCCCAAGAAAAAATTGCACCACGCATTAAAAGGAAAAAGGAAAACAGAAGCCGTCTACGCAGGGAAAAGGGGTGAGGAGACCGATAAATTCATTAAACAAAAATAAGAATAACTTACAGCAAGATGACAGAAACCATTATCATTAAAAATGCAGAACTAAGTAGGTATTTTGATCTTACCAAAAAAAAAGTAGTATTTTTAAAATTTTTTGTCCTTCCGTATGTTTTGATTGTCCCATGTGCTCTTTACCATATTTCAGGGTCAAAATGCAGAAATATTCTGCCATAATTAAGTTTAACACATTTGATGCTTGTTAATACCCCCATCATGTTCTCACATTTCAGTTTCTTAATACATGGAACATTCGTCCAATTTCATGAAAACAAAACGAAATTTTTGCTCCTTGAAGACACTTACTTTTGGGCCCTCAACGCTGGTGGAACGCTCCAAATATCACCAATGTACCCTTCCGTATTAAGTCATTAGATCTTATGTGCTGGACCCACAATTTTTATCCATACAATCCTAGCTTCAATTGATCACAATCTAGCTTCAATTCTCCATGGCTTCATTTAACTTTTTAAATTGGCACCTCTTCCTCTAGTCTTCTCCTTTTGTTCTTTGCGCATTAAGGTCCTATTCCTGGGTAACGATTGTTCACATGCCTCTGGAATGCCTTCTTCAGCCTCTAAACCGCATAACACTTCCCACACCCACCTAATTCCTTCTCCTACTTATGCCTTCAATTTATCATCGAAACTAAATTACTTTACTCACCTGCTTTGCGCACTTAAACAACTTCTATTTTGAAGACCGAAACCTGAAACTTCTGAAATCAATTCCAGAAGTCCAAACTCACACTTATTCATCTCCAAACCCAGTAGCTTTCATTAGTTGAACCTTAGCCTGAAAGCTTTTCCAAAACCAAACCATCACACTTCCTCTTGTAGGAAGCACTAATCCAAGTTCCTAACAGGTGTCGTATAACAGTCTTTTTCTCAATCTCCAGCCATCTTCTAATTGTCTAACATAACGCGTTAAACCCTAGTACTCTGTACATATTGCTTTTGCAATCTATGTTTTATTTCTATCCGTCTAATAATCGAAAAGTATTATCTTCCACCAACAAAAAAAAAAAGTATCATTTCTACTTAGTTTTAAACAAACTCATAGATGATAAATGGCTCGTCTATTAAATGGCCTAATAACTATATATGCTCTGTAAGATTCCAGCACAGTTAATGAATCCAACAAATATCAAGACGCCTTTTGGACCCAACATGTAAAAAACAATGCCTCCATGGCGTGTTTTCGTGATATTAGTTTATAACTTTACTTAGAGTATATATCCCCTGTTGGTTGCTTCTTTTTTATATTTCCTATGTTTAAGTAAGAAATCAAGAGTAATTTTGGTAATTTAAAAGAACAATGTTCAAGTGGAATCTTCTATAGTCATAGGGTACCTCCCCCGTGTCACCGGATATGAAAACATTGAAAAGGGGTAAGGTTTGGTGTGGGGAAATCTGTCCAACACTCGTATATACAATTAAACGCTTGGATCACCTAATTTTAAAATGTTGATCATAGAGCCTCACATTGGTATAAAAAAAAACTATCCTGAATGGATGAGGATATAAACCGAGGCGAACCGAACTCTTTGTGGGGCAAGCATGCATTCATTCAGTTTGGGTCCCTGCACCAATCTAGAACTGAACAACCTCAATCTCAAATTCAG
>VIGQ01002231.1:17500-22500 GCA_009663005.1 Actinidia chinensis | reverse complement strand
GGTTTTGGCCACTTTGAGCCAACTTAATGTGGGGACCCAACCACCTTTTTTGGTGGGCCCAGTTTGCGAAATGTGTTCACCTACTTTGATGACTAACACCCAATAATTGTTTTTCAAAATTCATTAAGGACTGAATGAGACATTGACTCTAACGTTCACTATTTGAATATTGGTGCGAATTGGAAAAAAATATCCACAATGTTTGGTTTATGAGACTTTTAGTATATAAGCTTCTTTCTGGACTTAGATTTGGTCCATAGGGGCACCCAAGTTTTTGCTAAGGGTGGAGGACATAGGTGCACCCGCATCGCCGACTCGACCTGGTCCGGTTGGTCAATTAAGATATATATTGAAAACATCATCGTTTTGGGAAAAAATATTTTTATTATTTAAAAATCCCTGAAAGGAGGACACATCTTCCCCCTGTGTTTCTTCTGAACAAAACTTAAGCCGTCTATAAATTCATCACCTTGCGTACTTTCGTGTCTTGGTCTGTAAAAAGACAGTGCAAAACTGTGTTGGTTTCGCTGTGGCATCGGATTGCAGTGCTGTGCGTGTTTATCATGTAATCGTGAAGACGTAAAAGAATCGTAAGCACCATGCAAAGGCGAATTCTTGGCTGAAGGACCTCTTGATTATTTTCTTCTCTCGATTTCATCACTGCAGTTCTCTGACTTCAACAAGTGTTTCATTTTCTGCCACTCTGTTTATGTTTTCAAACATTTCTGTTCTGAAACATGTTTCCGTTTCTGATTCTAAATCAGTTTTGTTTTTGGAATTATTTCTGATCTGTAACCGAATTTGTTTCTATACAAATAGTTCACAAAGTAGAACTTCACCTTCTAACATAATATACCAAATTCACTTGCGAATTAATTACGAAAGATTCCGCCAGACCTTTGGTGCAAATCCGAGGGCACTTCGTAGGCATTTTCGACGCGTTGAAGATCGAGGCGGCTCCTGATTGAAGAAGACCATTCTTGGCGGCGAAACCATGTATCTTCCGACTAAGTCACGCCGATTTCGCCTAGTCTCCCCCCCCCCCCTCCCCCCCCCCCCCCTTCGACTTGCAACATATCGCGACGAATCGACGAACAGGCCGAGCCGGCTTCGGATAGTAAAAAGTGAGGGATGGGAGTCGCGGACTGTAACGACATGGTTGATCATGCACAAATTTACAATCGAAGATTATGTATGTATAGGGGGAGGAGGAAGTAGAGAGAGTTTAGGGAGAGAATGGTGGGGGGGACCGTGTGGAGAGGGAGGAAGATGGATGTGAAGATAAAAGGGGGAGAGGTCGGGAAGCCACTCGCCTCCTCTCTGGCGTCCTACTGCTTCTTGGCTCCCTCTTCTGGTCATGCACAGACCACGGGCCCTACCGTGTGCGTCGTGGTGTATTCTGGACCCGGCGTCAGTCACCGTTTTGATCTTATCAAAGGTCGCTGTTGTTCTTCTATCTTTGTGGCTACTATTACAGAAACGCCCCTAGACTATGACTCATTTCCGAAAACCCTCTTAATGTTTGAACTCTGACACTTAATCCCTACAGCTGTGAGGGTTTGGACAGAACATGTCCACCACGTAGCTCATAAACCATTTTGTGTGTAAAAAATACATTCTACTTGTGGGGGAACACTACAATGTATGTAGTCCTGTTGTATATCTCTTTCCCCCATCAATACGTGTTGCTGCACCATTAGCCCACCTTATTATATACTGTGAATTGCCCGTGCCCACGGGCACTATACAAAAATAAAATAAGATTTATTCTCATCGATTTTGATGATTTTTCATCGTAGAAGAAACAATTAAAAAATAAAAAATAATCACAAATAAGGTAGCTCTCAGTTACTTTCTCAAAAAATAATTAATTTAAACTAACAAATCTATTCTAAACTAACAGAATAGAACTATTTTTCACCCTTGACAACCCCACCCCCTCAATATGACCTTTTTTTTTTACTTTTAACTTTTGCCCTCAATTCTTTCTCAACTACAATTTGTCATCCCCTTTCGTATTATTTTTTTAATACCCCTTAATTCTGTTTTTTTTACTTTCATTTCTGGATTTTTATATTAAAAAATAAGATAAAATTTATAACTGCTTTATTTTTTTTCTTTAATACTCTTATTTTTTTTCCTTTTACTTTACTTTGCGAATTTTATATAAAATAAATTATAATAAAAATTATAATTCTTTTTACCTCTCATGTTAGTTTTTTATAAAATAAAAAAATAGGATCAAAATTTTATAATATTTTTTTTAAATTTCAATTGGTTGATAGTTATATTATTGTTATTTGAGACTATCCTTGTAAAATAATAATGTATTTTTTTCTAATTTGATTTATCATAAATACATAAGAAAAATAATAATCTTTTAATGTATCAATATAGTAGTAAATTCAATTTTATACAAAAATATCACTTCTAACAATATCTCTTCAAACAATATATATTTTTTTTTATAATTTTTTTTATATACCAAAAAGAATCAGGGGTATTAAAAAAAGACTCAAATAACAATAACATATATTATCAACCTCGAAATTTAAAAACTATTAAAAATCTGATTAAAAGAAATTTATAAAATTTTATCGTAATTTGTTTTTTTATATAAAAATTGGAAGTAAAAGTAAAAAGAAAAAAAAAAAAAAGAATCAGGGTATTAAAAAAATAAATAAGTTGGTTATAAAATTTTACAACAATTTTTTTTTATATAAAAATTAAAAAATAAAAATAAAAAAAAGAATAAAACAGGTATTCCAAAAATAATAAAGGGTTGAGATGTGAAAGTGATGAGAGGAAGAGTGATAGTTATGGATAGAAAGAGAACGTAATGTGATAGAGGAGAGAGATGAAAAGTGATATTTTTGAGCGGGAAAATAATTTAAAGTGAAATCTGATCGTTTGATCAACTCAAATAGATTTGAGTCGTAGTAGCGAAAGTAGATTTTGGATTCAACCAAGTCCTGATTTTAATATAGATATAAAATACTCACATCAAATTTTAAAAAACAGTACACACTCAAAATCAACACAAAAGGACCATGACATTACATCCCAAATATCTCTACCTTCGACTGTAACATATTTCATCGAGTCACATAATTTTACACCCACAATCAAATCAATAAGAAGTTCAATCTATATCTGCATCAACAATAACAAGGGTACATTTAGGGTTGTTTTGCTAAGATGGGGCTGGTGCTAGTGGCTTTAGGAATACTATTTCAAACCCAAAGTACAAAGTTTGCAATCTGGTTGAGGATGGAAATCGTTTGTTTGTTGGGGATAAGGTAAGGGTGGTGGTTCATTAATGGAAAAACCTGCAAGTGTGATAGTCCATGGTGAGGTAGTTGTGGGTAGATGTTGGTGATAATCAATATAGTATTACGAGTGATACAATGCAGTAGTCATTGGGCTTGGACATACTGTGCAGTGGTTAAGTTTACTGGAGAGGGCTGTCGAAGAAGAGAGATTCAGTGGGGTTAGTAAAATAATAGGTAGGTGACTGTCCAAGGGTACACTAGTATTTTTTTACTTTCTGTTAAGGCTCCATTTGTTTGGGATCCATATTGTTAGAGGAAGTTAAGTATTTGAATTTCAAGCAATAAGCAGAAAATTGAAAAAGGTCATATCAAGGGAGGCTTACTATAATTTACCCTTGGTAAATAAGCATACGTGAATATTTTTGTTTTAAAGTGTAGCTCCTCTAATTTTTACACTTTACCCCACTAATCAAATTCATTTTCACTCCGCCCCCATACATCTGAAGCCCTAACATACAGGAAATGAAGTGGGTCATTAACATTTTCCGAGTAATGAGCTGCAAATCACTACTCTAGAGCATTATAATCGTGGAATTGTTTATTCTAATAAAATATTGGTTGGGTAAATTTGAAATGGGCTTATTTTTTAAATTTACAAATTCAATCACCTCACTTAATACTTCCTAAATACCAGCGTGTTCCTTTTTTTTAAAACGATTATACAGATGTTACTTTGTTATATTTTTGCATAAATGACAAGATTGACCTAAATTTAAAACTTTCACATTTATTTCTCAATAATCATTAATAAATAGACACATTTTTTTCTCAAAACATTATAAATTAAAACAATAAACGACAAATATATTATATTTTTTAATAGATTACAAGACAAATGAACGACCGATCGTTGGCTATTAATGTTGCTCAACTTCAATCTTTTGCATAGTCATATGCCCAGTAGACTCTATAAAAATGTTCAACTATAAATATGAATCTTATAACTCGTAGAAAGAGCATTACAAGTTTGAAAACTCAAATCCCTTAAATGAAAAGGCGGTATGCGCATAGGACCCAAACTGACAAGGATAGAGTGGAAAATTGCAAAAAAATAAAACAAACGAACATAGTATTCCATTGCTCCGTTGGTAATGCTTAAAAACCAACTTTTTTTAAACTAGTTATCAAAAACAAAGCCAAAATTTTTTGATTTTTTGCTTTTGTAGCTTTACTTTAGCTAAAATTAAGCAAAAAAATTAAAAAATAAAAAAGCAAAAAAGCCAACTCTGATTGATTTTTTTTTGCTTATTTTAGTCAAAAATCAAAAAAAAAAGGTGCAAACGGAGCCATTGTATTGACTTCATTGCTAGATGATAAATCCCTTGGCACCCATCTAATAGATGGAGTAAAAAAAGAGGGAAAAAAGCACAATCTTTTTTCATTTTGCCAGCATATAGAATGTATTGAAGTGGAGATTGGTTTGTTGTGTTCCGTAAAGATGATAGCGTCCAACACAAAGTCAGCTTATAACATAGTCATAGTGCAATGGATCTTTCGACTCATAGAGTTCACAGAAAGTCTTTGTCATTGTCATGCTTACCCACAAATTAAGTGTTTATTTGGAATAATTTTTAGGCGAAATTTAAATCCATCGCAAGATTACAGAGTAAGTTTAAGATCACGATTAAATATGTAAGTAAGGTCCCAATTTTTGCTGAACGGATTTAA
>VIGQ01002231.1:7500-12500 GCA_009663005.1 Actinidia chinensis | reverse complement strand
AGCTTTAAGAACTAGTGAAATAATTTTGCTTTATTTTCAATTATAAGTAGTGGTACAATATTTTTTTTGTTTATTAAACAAAATTAAATAAAAAATAAAAATAAAAATAAAAATAAAACATTTAGCAACAAGTCCTATGGCTCCGTTGGCACCAGCTTTTTTTCAGTTTTTTTTATTTTTTTATTTTAAATAACAAAAATCAATCAGAGTTGGCTTTTTTAGTTTTCTATTTTTGCTTTTTTTAAGATAAAGGTAAGGCCATAGAAAATAAAAAATAAAAAATCTTAATCTTTTTAATAATAAATTTTAAAAAACTTGATTTTTAAAAGCATTACCAAAACCGGTTCCTACTTATGCATAAATTTATACTACGTATGCTATAATTATAGTATCATACTTGACCTGGAAGTTTTTGTTTACCATGAATGGTCTAAATAGTAAAGACTTTGGGGGGTCATACGCCGGCGCCGAGACCAAAAGCCAATAGAAAGACCCCATTGGCCCATTGAGTTGTTTTTTCAATTCCATTCCACCAACGGACATGAAAAAACAGATCCATTATCAGACCCGTAGCGCAGACTCAAAAAAAGTCTCTCTCTCTCTCTTCGTCTCTCTCTCGGTTCTCGTCTCCCTCTCTATCATAAAATCGCTATAAATTCGCCAAGAACAATTCCACAGCGATTCTATTCCCCGAGGCACAGATCTATCTGCAGATCTGAATGGAAAAAGGTATTGTGTATTCAATGTGCATCGTTTTTTATGTGTTGAGTTTGGACCTTTTTTTTATTCTAGATTTTTTTGGGTTTGGTTTGAAGTCGACGGTGGGTGCGTAGTGGATTAATTTGGTCCGATTTGGTTTGTACAGATGTCAATTTGGGGTTTCAGATTTCTATTGATTGATTACTTGATCAATAGTTTCATGCTACTCGTACTTTCGTTTGTAACGGATTATAACGTGGTTCTCATCTCTGTTGGTGTTCTTGTGTGGTTGTTTTCTTTGCTTGTATTGGGTAATTGAAGCTTAAGTTAGGTCTGCGTGTGATTTTGAATTGTTATCAGTTTCAAAGTTGTATGTGGGCAGATTTAAGTCGGGTGTGGGTTTTTTACATGTGTGAACTGTGATATATGCTGTCCCCCTTAGTGTGCCAAGTGATTTTGATTCCACGTGCTCTACGGTGGCTTTTGTCCAATGCAGACGGCCGGATCATGTGGGCACATGGTTTTGGTGTTGGATGTGCAGATTGGAAAAGGCTTTCCCTGGCCAAAAAAGAGGAGGCTGTTAGGCTTTTTTGACTAGTAGGACCTACTAGGAACCGTTTTCAAATCAAATTGCTTTCAATTCTCATGAACCAA
The DNA here is from genome assembly GCA_009663005.1 of Actinidia chinensis. Classification (NCBI taxonomy): domain Eukaryota; kingdom Viridiplantae; phylum Streptophyta; class Magnoliopsida; order Ericales; family Actinidiaceae; genus Actinidia; species Actinidia chinensis. Next base: position 11,147 of record VIGQ01002231.1, on the reverse strand, counting down.
CTTTAGTGTGTATACTATGGCCATTTAACTATTTATGTGGTTGTCATATCGTTTTAAGATAAATTCGATGAGTTAATAGCAAACTCGAACGTTTTGTTTTTTCCACACCCACGGATGGAATGGGGGTGGGGGCACCGCTACCCTAACATTTTGAAAAAAACTCTATTTTAAGTAGTATTTGTCTGAAAATTTAAAATTATATAGTTTCTCACCCAAGTTTTGTTTGGATATATACTTGTCCTCCCCCAGGTCAAATTCTGCACCCGCCCTTGACCAAACCTATCTACGTACGATGCTATGGGCATTACATGAAACAATATTATTTCGGCATTTCTTAAAAAAAAATAACTGAACTTTGTTTTTGAAAATTAATATTGTTGGATATTTTAATGAACATTAGATGAATAAAGTCGTTTTTTCGTATTGTTTTGGCCTATCTTCTGTGTAAATATCTCTCTTGGGATTAAATACATGAATATATTAGGTCAATAGTAGAAAAAATTATACACTTATTTAGAATGAGAAATATTTGGTGGTATTGAATTTCGGGATACAAATGGAAAACTTTGAGTAAATTTTGATTCCTGATAAATAGACATTGACATGTCCCATTTTTTTTTGTTGTATTTTTATATGTAGTAAGTATTGATGTGTATCTTTATTTTTAAGAACCTTACTTTCATAGATATTGACTAACATTAGTTTTCAAGTGTTTTCCACCATATATTTGTGTTTTCTATAATTTACTTTTTTGTTAGCCTAATTGTTAAAGATGCTAAATATCTATGATCTCAAGATGATAACCATATGCAATTTGAAAAAATAGAAAAGGGATACATGATTCTAATCCCATCAACCACTATGATGGGGTAATTTTGTGACACATCTTGAAACTGATGCTGATTATTGGAACTCAGGGTTTCATAGAACATATTTATATTAAATTTTTGTTTGCACAATTGAAAATTCTGTGTGTGTACAGCACACCCATCTTTAAAGACTTGCTTCATGTTAGTGCACTACTGACGTATTGTGGTGGTTCTTTTCTGCAATTCTGTTTCAGAGCAAGCCTCCATAAATGAGCTAAACCAATTTTCTTATCTTAGAGTGCACTGAATCATTGTGACTATTTTCATTGTTTTTATTAACCTAATAGGTTTGTAAAAACTCAACAGGTATTGCAATCAATGCGGGAAATCCAATGAATTTTAGGTAAATTCAGTAATCACCCTAAGCCCCTTGTAATTTTTGTTACAAGTTGCAAACAAATCCGTAATATTTCTAAAATTATATACTGACCGCCCAATAGTTTTTTTAGATCCTCCCTTGCCATTAATATGCTGCTAGATTATTAATAGGTTTGTACGCCCTCCGGCTAATAATTTTTTCTGTGCTGACCGAAATAGCCCTCAAATTCTGTAAATGGAATTTAGCTTTTAAATTATTAGTGGAATTACTAAACTACCCACAACTATTTTCATTCCAAGTGATAGCTTTATTAAATTATTTTCTTATCTCCCGTCTATAAATCTCCTCTATTTATATTTATCTCTCGTAATCTTGCTTTGTCCTCCCAATTACTTCTCTGTCCAACTTTCTCTTCTTTTCCATCAGAACACCACTATGCACTGCTGCACTTCAACCTTTGGCATGTACTTACTGCCACTCCCTGCAACATACACATCTGCACTCCAACAAGGCTCCATCGCATATTTGATGGAATACATATAAACAAAAGTTGAAATGACTCATTTCCCAAGGACTAAAAACAAATAGACCTATATATATATATATTGTGTATATATATATAGAGTATACACACACACAAACATGTACACAGAGAGAGAGAGAGAGAGAAGAGCAGGGTGATGTAATCGGTGGAATTTACGTCGTCTTAATTGAGGGGGAGGAGATCTTTTTGTGAGAAACTGATTGTATGCACTCAATTCTTGTAATTGTTAATTTATTGTAGTGTTACCAATCGATGCTAAGAAAGGCTTGTTTTTTAACATTGGCCATTATATGGGAAACAATAGCCTCCATCCAAATATGTTTACAGGCTGCTCTTAGTTACAATATGCATTAGGACTTGGCAAGTTTTTCTAATCCCGCTAATTTATATACCTACAGTTGGGTTTTTATTCACGTTTGATGAAATGATAACATTTGGGACATGTGCCTGCAAATCTTGATTGTAAATTATGAGAAATTAGAAATAGAAATAATTTATAGGTTTTCTTCTTATCCACGTCCGTCCCCCCTCCACTCCTCCCTCCCATCACTCCCTCCCTGTCTCTCTAAAATTATATTAGTTAGCCTAAAACCGCCAAACCTTACTTTTGGTAAAACCTGCAAACCAAATCAATCATCACACCTTCTCTCTCTTTCTCAATTTCTCTGCTTTTTGGTATCAGAAAGCAAACCTAACCCCTCCTGCATCACTCCCAAGCTACCCCACCTACTACTACCACCTTTTGGCCATCCAAACACTCGACTTTGTTGGTGTCTAAAGGGTTCAGAGTAAGGGGAGATCCAGATGGTTGATACTAGAGGATTGAAAGGGAAGTATTTAAAGATCATGGAGGGGATTTAGATTTGTATATGTATGTCTTACAACATTGTCTCCATTGTTTTTTCTCTCCTTTATTGGTTTCTTGTGGCTTATGGTTTTATTTGGTACTGGTTGGGACGGAGAGGGTTCTTGTGTGGAGAAGTCTTGATGGGTGTAAAGGTGACCTTGGTGGTGTAGGTTGCTTTAACCGGTGGAGGAAAAGACCTGGAGAGAGGAGAGATAAAAAGTGTGGAATGTGGTCGCCTGATTGGTGATGCATTGGTTGTACGTCTGGTGTTGGTAGTGGGTATTTATTGGCTAGGTTAGTGATGACGAGTTGATTTGATGCCGTTGGTGGCTGTGGACTAGTGGAAAAACAGAAGAGAGGGAATGGTCTTTTTTAGTAGAGGGAAGTGAGAAAGAACTAGTGGATCATTCGACCAAATTGTCATTTTAAAAAAAATACGAATATATTCTAGAAGAGGGATAAAAATATTTCAATACGTTATATTAAGGCTGTTAGTCGACTCCGTTAGTCGAATGAACTCTGGAGAGGTAACGACTCGGTGTACTAGAATTACAAGGTTAGCTGTCTGTTCTGTATTTTTTGACAAACCATAGGGGTATCGGTGTAACTTGCCTCTTTGACTTCAATGGAAATTATGACCCTTGCTGGAAGTGTAGTGGGCTGTCCCGACGGCATCGATGATGGTTATAACTTATAGGTTAATTTGTGTGACTTTATCTATACATCTAGAAGTTTTTAATACGTGCCTCGTGCAAAACGTTGACTGATAAACAAAATGCTTAAGGGACATAATGTTATGTCGTTTCATCCTTTCAATAATTTACCCTTGTAGCTTTTTATTTGTCTTCATTTTAATCAAATTTCTCACTAACGTTTTTTTCTTTCTTTTGTTTTGTTAAAATGTTTCTCATATTTATTTACCTGTTATGACATTTTCAGTACAAGGAACGAGTTGATGAAATCCACTCGTGTAAGAGAGGCAACAAAACAAAAGTACCCCTATACCCTCCCTATGTAACAAAAAGCTCAACAAAATCTAAGAATTGTTACAGGGATTACCCTTCTATA
>VIGQ01002231.1:0-2500 GCA_009663005.1 Actinidia chinensis | reverse complement strand
GGTCGATCTCTTATGTTTGTTAATACTTGTTACACTAGTCAGAACCAGTGACCGGTAGGGAACTCCAAACTTCTGGTAAAAATAAGCAGGTATAGTGCCTCTGTCACCTTCCGGGTAGTGAATTTCAAACAAGCTTTTTAGAAGGGTGTTTAAAAGGATGCAACGTGACGGAGCACACACATCATTTTTGCTCACGAGAATATATAGATAAATTGCCGGCCAATTTACCTACTGGTTTTTTGCAGATTCATTCCCATAGGTTTTAGGGGAATTTATATATAATTCTATCCTCTCCTGGCACACTGTGATGACATCCTTAAAATCCTTATCAAGTTGTACTAGACCTATCTTTGTTCTTTTGGTAAACAGTAAACTGTAGGTTGCCTGTGTTAGATGACACCCAAATTATCATTTCAAGCTATTCCTTAGTCGGGAACACGTGCATTTCTGTGCATGTCTTAATGTTGATCCATTAAAATGAATGGTCATCGATTTATTTTTTCTCTTTTTCTTTGTCTTCATCCTTCGTTTTTTTAAGGAAATATGAAAGTGCCTTCTGATTTGGGCCCCACCCAAAACACACGGTCAGCAGTCACATGATTCAAACACATAGCAGCAATTCATATGCTTTGGAGAAAGGGTTGTTACCTAGGTTGAAGATTTTGGTCAAAGGCTGATCTTTATTGCATTTAACATTCATGAAGTGGGTTTCTGGTTTATTGGTTTATGCCGAAACCGCCCAGAGTTATTCCAGCTGTCTAGTGAAGTTAAAGCATATGTAGATGGTCCATGTGCAGTTGTTCAGGTAAGGTAAAGGGAGAGGCAAAGGTGAATGGTGATGATTGGTTGATGATGAAACAAGGGTTTGCGGAAAAATCAAGTAAGAAGAAGTGTCAAGGAAAAGGCATCAAGAAACCTGAGACTTTTTTAAATTCTTCAGCATTCGTCGTTCCGAACTAAAGCCATCTTTCAGGCGAAACAAGTAGGTCTTGGGCCAATGATTTGTTTGGTAATGCTTCTCTATTAGCTTATTATATATAAAAAAATAATGTTGCTTCTCTATTATCTTTACTAGCTGAGGTTTGGGGAACTTTACTCTCTGGTTAAAAAGTGGATTTGATGGAGCTTCTTGATCTGGTACAGCATGAGGTGTACAATTTGGTTCAGAATGCTGGCGAGTGTAGACTTGTGACTCTGGACGATAGCAATCCTCATATTCCCAATATTCACAATTTGAATAGAGAAACTGAAAATCAAGTCATATCTGAAATTTTGCAAACATTCACTTCTGCTAGAATGGCATTTAGTGCTATTTTTGAGTTAATGGGGCACATTGCTTGAGAGGTGCATCCAGTTGAATGATTTTTTCATTCAACTAGCTTTTTGTGCCGGTGTATCATGGTTGTGTGGAATGAGTTAGCTTGTCGGAGATACGCAGTGGCACTGAAGTGGAGAGAAACAGGCTAATGCCTAGATCATTTTTTTGGAATCACTGTGTACCTTTTTCAACAAGCTGTTGTCCAGTGGTCTCCTCTGTTAAAGATGGATGAAGATGATGAAACATGCTTTTTCAACATGGTAGATATGATGAAGGTTGATGAAACTGCCAATCGGCTTGCATTGTTTGAAGACCTTTGAATTAAGAGGATTCTGCAATCTTTTCCGGCTAACCAATCCTTATTTGTCGAGGGGAGCATTCACTGGAAGTGACTGTGGCAGCAAGGGAAGAAGCTCGCCTCAAAGGATTTATAGCAGCTGGAAAGGTTATTGATAATGTGATACATGTGGGCAAATGCGAGTTATTTTGTCAAAGTTGAAGAACATTTAATTAGGTTATGAGCTGCAGATGTCTGATGATTAGTTATGTCTAGTTCATGGAGATCCCCAGATCAAATGGTATAGAGGCAAGACATTAGGAGGGAGTCAACGAATCTTGAACTTCCTGACAGCCATGCACAGCTATACATGGAAGGGGAGAAGAGATGAGGTGCTTGTCTTCAAACCCCTTGTCTGAGAAGCATGTAATGGGGTTGCTTCAAAAGTGGGCGCCTCTCAGGTTTTTGGGTCTGGTGTTAATACTCCAGGTTGATTGGAAAGTATTATTGGGTCTGTTTCAACCTCAATGTTGGTTTCCTTTTGCAGCATGCTCTCAATACAAGTTCCCGGCCACCTACATCTCTGCTAACACTACTGCCCAGTATTTGCAGAAAGCAGCCACAACTTCAATGCGGATGGAGAAAAAGTATCCGCCAATGAACTAGAAGCAATTTGCACTTAACCGATAAGGGATTTCCTATTAAACACGAAGTTCATGATAATTTGGGGTTCTGCAGCCTGCTGCTCTTTCCAGTTCCCGTTCACATAAGTCGGTCAATTTTGGTTGGTGAAATAAATATCCATTTCAGGTTCCCAGAAACTGCAGTAGTACCTTCTAAATTTGATTAGTTATGTCATCAGGAACAGTAGCGGATAGCTTGTCAACAAACCCATCATCATAATG
>VIGQ01002222.1:35000-40692 GCA_009663005.1 Actinidia chinensis | reverse complement strand
CTTCATTACCTATGGATTCTTTACAGGGCAATACCAATTTTCCCATGGTTAATAACTTTCCCACTGCAAAAGGCAGTGTTTCTTGATTAAAAAAAAAAAAAATTAATGCTACAGTCACTGCATGATTTACCGCATTTACTAACCGCGCGGCACCAAAATGACGTGATTTTGGTGATAAAACACCAAAACGAAGTTGTTTTGGTTTTTTAAACATGTGGTGCTTTAGTTGACCGACTCCGTTTTGATATGTTATCACCAAAACGATGTCGTTTTAGGTCGCACGGTAACAAATGCGGTAAACCATACGATGAATATAGCATTACCCAAAAAAAAAATAAGAACCAGTAGTAAGACGACAAAGAGAAGAGCAACGCACAAATTAATAAGTTCATCAACCAACTGCTTTAACATAGTTAGAACCTAATTATGCACATGCACATAAAAGATAAAAAAAAAAAAAATTGGATTCATAATTTAAGCATCATTCCAGACTTTGATGCCTTTCAGGTTGAGTGCCCATTTTACCCTTGCACAAATGGGCTATAGGCAGTGCCCCCGCAGGCCACCCCTCTGACTTTATGTTTGCTATTTTGTGTTGGGAGTTTTTCTCACTTTCTTGTTAGAAACTGTTGCCTTGCTTTTGGGCTTGTTATATAGAGTGTTGGTGTTGGAGAAGAAAACTGTTTGGTTTACAAGTTTTTCCAATTAGTTTTTCATAAAAATTTAGAAAACTTATTTGATATATGGTTTTCAGAAGGTTTGCTTGGAAATTTCTTTAAAAATAAAAAAAGAATTTTTGACAAAATATTTAAAATATGTCTTCAACTATTAAAATTATTTTCGATATAAATGAATAATATAAAAAAATATAAATATTCTTATTCTAAAAAATAATTTTTAAAATAATTTTTGAAAAATTACTCATATATAAAACACCATAACTATGATATGAAAGTGACATTTTAGTAAATAAAAGTAATTTTGATAAGTGATTTGTGGAAATCAAAAAATCTATACTGTGTTGCAATCATTCGCTACAAAAATTCTATATTACTTTTCTCAAAATCAAGCTACAATTTTGCACCGCATTACCTAAAGCTAGCCTTTTATTCAAGAGTTTTTTTTCTTTTTTACAAAATCAACTAGTTTTGTAATATATTTATCGAAAGCAGGTATTTTAAAAATTATTTACGAAACCCATACAATTTTTAAATTACGGAATGAAAACACATTTTAATTTTTGTTTATCTATTGAAGTCGTGGCATGTGAAAAAACGCGACTCTCGCATGGTAAAATCTGCTTTCTAAAGTTTGTTTCTATCTCAAGAATTTAAGAAATGCATGAGTTTAGTAAATAAATTTTAGGATAAATTATAAATAGCACTACCGAGTTTTTGGATCAAATACAATCTCACCCTCGTAGTTATAGATATTATAGATTTTTCCTCATACTTAAAGAGTTGGTTAAAGGCAAGCAAAAATGACGAATATAGCCCTAGTCTTTTTATGCATAAAGTAATAAAAAAAATCATCTCTCTCGTTCTCTCTACCGCTTCCTCACCACCACACGATAGCCAGCTCCCCACACCCTATACTACCTCACCGTCACCTCCAATATCTCCCACACACTCACCACATCAATCCTCTTCTCCATCCCCTTTTCCTCCTCCTCCTCCTCCCCTCTCCTACCACTTCTCCATCCAACACTACACTACCACCTATAGCCATCACCACAACCTACAACCTTCTCTACCACACCCACCACCATCAAACCCCTCCCCCCACCCGTCATTCCTCCCTCTCGTATCCTCTCTAACATAAAAAAAACATGTTGGGCCTAGAATTTCTCTCTTAGGTATATATTGTCAATTACGTGTGACAAAACATAATATTTTGATGTAATTTTGATGTATTTTATATTTTGAGAGATTAAGTGATTAGTACGTGAATCTACTTCGTGGTCAAGAATTCAAATCAAAGTACAAGTATTGAAACTAAATGTACAAGCCAAAGCTAGTCAAAGATTGCATTCAAGAGTTCATTTTTGAAAGTTTTCATATTTGGATTTCCAAATTTAATTTGAAAAGAATTGACCGATGAAGCAATTATGAAAAAAAAATGATTTTGGCAATAAGAAATTATTGTTGTACTGGGATTGAGATTTTTTATATTATTTGAATTTGCAAAAAAGAAATTTCTTATTCTATTCGGATTTCCAAAAGAGTAGTAAATTGGTTTCCAAGTGGATTTAGAATTTCCTAACCTTAAGATGTAAAAGAGTATAAATACATGAGGGAAATCATTGAAATTTTTAGAGAGAGAGCCAACAATATTGTTCATCCATGCTCTCCGTGTACTTAAAAGATTTTTAGAGCAATCATTGAAGAACATATTTTCTCGTAAGGGTATAGTTACATCAAGTATAAAGTCCCTTGGACGTACTCAAAGACAAGTGGATCTAAGTTCATTCGCGAGAAACCAAGAAAATTTGAAAAAAATGTTGAGGAATTAACATTCAAACATCATTAACGCTCGATCATCGAATCGTTGATACAACGAGAACACTTATAAGTTTGAGAATTCGACACCTAAGGTGCGTGAATTTAGTTAGGTTGAATTTGTAAGTTGTAACTTGTTTTGCATAGTGGATTAATTAGTCAGGCTTAGTCCCAGGATTTTTTTTCTAAATTAAAGTTTTCCTCGTAAAAAATCATACATGTCTTTGTGTGTGCTTAATTTATTTTTGCTACTTGCGATCATATTCATCGATCATATTCATTTCATTAATTAGCTTTCAAAAATTCATAAAACATATCAATCCAGATTTTTGATTTTACACATCACGACAACCATATGTCCACTCTACCCAAATAGGCCACAACCACTGTCAAATTGACCACCGCCACTGCCAAACCCCCAACATTACCGAATGGACCATCGTCACACTTGAATCGACCACCACTGTTACCGAGTGTTATTGTGGGTTAAGTTGGAAAGGTCTAATGAAGATAAATAGAGGGAGAGAGAGAGGAGAGAGAATTGAAAATTGGATTATTGAAATTTAGGGTGGTTATTTGGTAATGCTTTCACTTTTTTATTTTTTATGTTTATTTTATATTTATTTAGTTTTATTTATTTTTTGTAAAATATAACTTAAAAATCGGTTTGTGTTTAATTTTTTTAACTATTTAAAAAAATAAATATGGTGGCATGGTGGGAGACACGAGATTGAGGTGGAGGTGGCGGCGGTGGGTTAGAGGTGGTGGTGGTTCATTTTGTTTTGTTTTCATTTTTCAGTATTTTTTTAAAATTAGTGATAATATTTTGCCTAATTAAAAATTAAAATACAAATAGAAATAATTTTTTGTTTACGTTATATAACAAAAAATAAAAAAATCAACATCAACATCTCCTTTGAGGTTTTTGGTTGATTAGAGTTTTAATTAGTTGTGGGTGTATTGGACAGAGAAAGGGTTTGCAAATGTGTATTATTTGAAAATTAAACTGATGACATCCTCACAATACAAATAATGTTACTCAACTAACTATTGACTAACGAGGGGGAAATCATTTGAATTAAATCTCAATGGGTCATATGTAAGTTTTAAATCACAGATGAGACTGGTATTTAACCTCAAAATCTCTTACGTAACCAGTAAATTGTCCGTTTCTGGGCACATAACCCCCTCCCAAAAAAGATCACTTCTTAGGTATTTTCCTTAGAGTTTTTACAACTTAAAAATATTATAAGATATAACCGTTCGCTTCCCCGCTACTCATCCCTCTCTCTCCGCCGCGTCCCTTCTCTCCCCTCCCCTCTCCCTCAGCCCGTCCTCCTCCTTTTTCCCACCCATTCTTGCTCCTTTGAGCGCCAATGAGTGAACCTAACTGGAGTGTTTTCCGTTTCTTTTTTTCTGGGTCGCACGAAAAATGATTCACTAATTAAAAAAGATAGCGAGTGTAGGAATTTTTTGCCATTAAAGCCAACGGAGGGGTGGCGCACACAGGGAAAAAGAAAGTAAGAGGGAAGGGAAAAAAAGAGGCAGAAAAAACGCGTAAAAAGAATATAAAAGAAAATCTGCCGACGCAGGGCAAGTAAGGGCAAATAAAATTTTAATCATATAATAAAAAGAATGTAAAAGTGGAAAAAACAGCCAGTGGGTTGGATTATAGAGAGGAAAGTGCGGGAACCGAAAGAAAGGGAATTGAAGAAGGTAAGGTATAACCGGTGCAACTTGGGAGTGTACGAATAGATAGGGTGCCCAATGCAATAGTTACACACACGTTTTTCATAATCGACAAATTACATAATTAAACCCTACGACAGTTCACTTACTCCTGTCTATGTTCCTCAACTTCCCATATACTATGGCTCTGTTGGTATATTTAAAAATTAAGTTGTTTTTATTTTTTTATTAAAATTTAAAATTTTATTGGGTGTTGTTTATTTTAATGTTAAGGTATAAATAATAAAAAATAAATCAACGATTGGACTACAGACTGAATTTTACTTATAAAGTTTAAAAAAAAAGACTGGCTGAAAGAGGTAACAAACTGAGCGTGTATATTTTTCACATCCGTTAAGTCCTTGTTTGGAGTAACCAAAATTAATTTTTTTTACTTTCAGCTTAAAAGATAAAATGAACACGAACGAACTCAATCTTATATTCTCCCCCTGTAAAAATTGAATTTCATAAATTTTAAATTTTTTTATTTTATTAAAAATAATTAATATTGATCTAAATTTTGAAGGAATTATGAACATATACTCCCTCGTCTTTTTCCTTTGCCCTTTCTGGGAATTCACTTTTGAAGATATTTTTAATTTCCTTAGTTTGTCCTCAATATCTATTCATTTTCAGTGTGGCATAACTTTCATGTGTCTCTTCAATTTTTTAGAATATACTCATAAAATTTGTTCAACTGCCATACATTATTATTATTTTTAAATCTAGTTTTGGTATATATTGTATTTTATTAAATTTGGAGCTTTAACTTCGAATTTACTAAGGGAGTGGTAAAAAGATGATGCTAGTAAACTTTATCTATTAAAAGTGAAAAGCAGATAATTATTTAAGGACAGCTAAAAATAAAAATAGTGAACAAATTCTAAACCAGGATGGAGGAGTATTAATTTAAAAAAAAATAAATGTTATGTGTCATTTAAAAGAAAAATTTTCAAAAAAAACAAAGCTCCATCCTTGCAAATGGAGGATGGAATGTTTTTGACCTCCAATTTAGAATTTTGAGGATGATTGGAGATGCTCTCAATGGATACTATTTCAAATTATTATCTAATATATGAAAAGTATATAAAATTAAATATGTAAATCCAGGTTTGGCTAGTTTTTTTTTTTAATTTTTTTAATCTTTTAGATTTTTTTTGTCTTTAGTAAATATTTTATTATCATTTGAATTAATATTTTATATTTTTTTATTTTCTCAGGACTCTTAAAATAAAAAAAATATTTAAATTTAAAAAAGTCACTGATGATAATTTTTTTAGATTTTCATATTTTTTTTGTTAATGAGGAACTGAAAACATATATACATTTTTGATTAAATGGTTAATAAAAAAATTTAAATAAAGAAACAAAACTTAAAACCTAATTGCTACAAAATATCTAAAAAATCTCGCCAAATTTATAAGTTTTTTCGGTTCTCTTGACGAGAGAAAATCTGTTAAAACTAT
>VIGQ01002222.1:0-30000 GCA_009663005.1 Actinidia chinensis | reverse complement strand
CCATATTGTCATTGCGCGAATCTATGAGTTAACGTTATATAGTTGAATGATATGTTACACAATACTCACCAAGGATATGAATAAACCTCATATATATCATGCCATGCAACACTCACCAAGGATAGAGTTAAACATTATATATATATATATATATATATATAAAGAGATATATTGCTACAGAGTTGTTGTTAGACTTATATTATGTTTATTGGGTTATATTAGCAGTAGGGTAGAATAATAATTTATTTATTTGTTATTAGGGTTATTTAAACTATTTTTATTCTTTCTTGTATTATTATTATAAGTTTTATTGAAACCCTAACTCCTTTTATTCTCTGGTCTTGGTATTCTTCACATGGTAATTAAAGCATTGATTTGACGGGCCTGCATCCTGATGATTGCATGGAAGGAAGTTTAATCTCATCCACATCCAGATATACAAACAAAGGTCAAGACATTACAGGAGACTATTTTATGGAGAATATTAAAAAAATATTCAAATTTAAAAAAGAATTCTAAAAAATAAAAATTAGCAATTAGGGAAGTAAATTCTTTTTTCTTTTTTAGTGATTTTTTTTTTAACAGGAGATGAAAGTTTTAGTCAAGGAGAGGCTTTTGAAAAATTATAAAATTTTGATCAAATAAAAAAAAATTATTAAAAATAAAAAAAATTAAATAACCAAAATAGTAATTTTAATATGTAATATATGTATATAAATCTGTTTATTTTGGATTAGGTGTGGGTGATCTGTATTTAGCAGATCAGGAAAAGCCAATTAAATGCTTCCGTATGCCAAACGTTAGACAGATTCCTAACGTGAAAGGAAGGTTTCAAATTGAATTTTACTAGTAGGGCCGGGTTGGTTACCATATTTGACTAATGTGGTGGAGGTTTCCTATAAAGAATGAACAAAATGAAGAAAAAAAAAACATAAAGAAAGGAAATGTGAAGGTTCTATCTGTTATAAAATAATTCAGTAAAGTGCTGAATTTATAAGTGGAAAAGAAATACAGCTGAAAAGGAAATAATAAATAAATATCACAAAGGTGATCGAGGCCAGAATTCAACACGGTCTCCTTAAGACAGAATTCGCCCCGCCACTGGTGATACGGTGTTTTGGGTCTTGTATCCAGGAGTGCACGATCTCGTAACAGGAAAGTGAGCACGATTTCTGTGTGCTCGGCGAACCAGGAAGTAGTTGTCACTCTCTCACCAAATGATTCTAATGCAGAATGACAGAAACTCTCTTTTTCTCACTGATGGAAATCTCGATTTTTTTGTGTGTTGCTTTGAACTTCAAGCATGTTGGTATTTATAGGATTTTCCATGGTGATGAAAAGCCACGAATTTATTCCTTTCCATTGAAAAGCCATTGTACAGCCCACCAGAATCAGCCAAATAACTCCCCTCTTATGGCTGAAATGGCTGATGTTATCAAGAGATGAAGGTCTTCTTGACCCTTTCAGTGAATAGGAAATAAAGATGGGAGGTTAATCTGTAAATTAAAAAATTACTTGGGGTTTCATTTGTAATTGTAGAAATTTACAAGGTTTATTATGTAATTAAAAAATCAAGGAAATTTATAAAAAGTAATTAACCAATTACTCAGTACACCCCCAGCGCACCCAGCGCCACGTGCTAAGTGCCAGTGCACCACTATAGCGCCAAAAAGCGCCAGTGCGCCCATCGCCACACGCACGCGCCACGGCGGACAGCGACTCGCGGCTGCGGCGCAGCCGCGCCGTGCACATGAAAGTAAGGTACAATGTGACCACTTTGTCTTATACCTCTCTTGGTGCTCCAACTACTATTTGGCTAATATTAGCTTGGAGTTAATTAACCATTTAAAATAGTCCTATTTATCCGATGTGGGACTTCACATTTTCTCATATCAATGGTACAAATTCGGTGAACATTTTCTCATTCACCTTTTATCCGGTTTTGAGCAAATAAATATATACGGTTATCTACTAGCGAAGGAGAATCCATTCCACACATGGTTCAAATGATAAAGACAAGGCAAGGCTGGTAGTTAAAGGAATATAGGCAAACCGAAGGAATTGATTAATTTCGATACTTATTCTCCTGTCACGAGAATTCACATCCATTAGATGAATCATTGCTATGCAGCGTTATATAATCTAGAGATACATCCGATGGAATGTTAAGACAGCATTTCCTCAATGGTGAATAGATTGAGAAATCTATATGGAACAAACCGGAAGGGTTTGTGGTTCCAGGACAAGAGAATAAGTGTGTAAACTTGTGTAAGTCTTTATACGGACTTTAAGCAGCACCAAAAACAATGCCATTGAGAAATTTGATAATGTAATGTTGTCAAATTCATCAAAATCAATGCATGTGATAACTGTGTTCTATGTGAAGAAACGCTGATAAAGGATATGTCATTGTTGTCTTGTATGCGATGACATGGTCAACGTGGTAGTAATAAGGATATGATTAAAACTACCAAGAAATGTTAAAACTCAAATTTGACATGAAAAGATTGGGTTTATAGCAGATGTGATTTTAGGAATAAAAATCAATAGGACATCTGATGGATATAACTTGGCACAATCACACTATGGTGATAAAATTCTAGAAGTTTAGCAAGAATGATAATAGTGTGCAACGGAGAACAATAGTGATCCAACCATCATTTGCGGAAAGAATATAGGTGAAGCTATATCGAAATTAGAGTATTCCCGAAATCATTGGAGTTTGATGGATCTATGAATGCACAGGCCAGATTTAGCTTTATGCGGTAAGTAAGAAGCTATGAGATGAGTAGGTTCATCAGACCCAAGTGGTGATTCCATTGGCAAGGTATAATCGGGTTTTAAGATACTTAGATATACCCAAAATTACGGCCATACACTACACGATTGATATCCAGCAGTACTAGAAGGGTACAGTGATGCAAATTGGATATCCTGATGGTTAAGACTCTAAATCCACGAGTGGATATGTCTTTAAAGTTGGTGGTTGCAGCTGTGTCTTGGAAAGTCATCAAAGCAAAACATGTATTGCAAAGGTCCACGATGGAATCAAATTTTATAGCTTTAGATAAAGATGGAGAAGAGGTTGAATGGCTTCGTCAGTTCTTAGAGGAATTCCGTGTGGCCTAAGCCAGTTTTACAATATGCAGCCATGCGATAGTCAATCGGCAATTGGAAGAGCGAAAATAACATGTTAAAACAGGTAAGTTATTGGCTGTTAGTGGGGCTGGTAAAATGGCTTCAATGGAGGAATAAATCGTGCTTTCATTCAGCCATGGAAAATCATATAAATACCAACATCCTTTGCAAGTTAAAGCACACACAAAAAAAATATGAGAGTTCATCAGTGGAAAAGAGAGGTTCTGGCATTCTGCAATGAGAATCATTTGTGAGAGAGTAACACTACTTCCTGGTTCGCCGAGAACACAGAAATCGTGCTAATTCTGTGAGCGACGATGTTGCATCCGGGGAGAAGACCGCCAAAACAGCGTAAAGCACCAGGGGACGGGGGCGAATTCTGTCCTTAAGGGAAGACAGTGTTGAACGCTGGCCTCGATCAACCTTGTGATATTTATTTATTATTTCTGTCAGCTGTAAATTTATTCCATTATAAATTCAGCATTTACTGAATTATTTAAACAGTCTTAAGACAGGAATCGATTTCAGATTGTTTGTTACTAACAAATGTTCGATTTCTGAATTTATTTTGTGGAAATATAAACGAAATTATTATTCTGATTTAATACAGATTACTAATTTCGTGTGGCTTTAAGTGCAGAAGACAACTGAGACGATTGCTAATTCTGGGATAGCTGAAATGAGCTGAAAAAAATGACCCAGAATGAAGCAGTATGAACGGGGCCATCCTTTGTGTTGGGGCCAATTCGGGATTGGCATCCCGCGCTTTGATGGACACCAGTTCCAACGAAAAATACCGGTGAAAAATTGCTAGAGAGAGCAAGAACGGTCAATGAAACCGATTTCAAAAGATGGCAGCAAACGATGCTGTTCTATGAAGACTTGAGTTTGGGGGGGGGGAAAAACCTCGGTTTCTCAAAAAAGGGACGCTCCTGTGTTGTGAGCGAGGCTGAACAATCGCGAGGGTGATTACCGCGAGAGAGGAGGAGAGCTTGGGGACAGATGATTTCCTTGGCAGGAATTATGTTCCTGGAATGGAAAGACAATTCACTCTACAATGTGTATTGTGCCAAGACGATGCCAAGAATTGTGGGAGTCTTTGGAGAAGAAGTACAAAACTGAAGATGCTGGGGTAAAAAATTTGTCGGGCAGATTTCTAGAATACATGATGGTAGACACCAAAACGGTGATTAGCCAAGTCCAAGATTCCAGAATGATTTTGCATGAAATTCATGCAGAAGGGAGCAACTCAGCGAGACTTTTCAAGTAGCTGCAGTGATTTTGAAAAACTTCCACATTATGGAAGGATGTCACCAACTATCTCAAGGACAAGGCGAAAGGAGATGAACCTGGAAGACTTAATTGTGCGGGCTCCAATTGAGGAAGACAATAGGTTTTCGAGAAAAGAAAACGAGGCTAGCAATACAAATTAAAGGCAAATATTGTGGAGCAGGGTAGAGCTCCAAGGGTCAAAAACTCCAAGACCAAAATTTAAAGAAAACCAATTAAACACCATTGAGTTGTGGAAGGTCATAGGACTTCTTACCACTATTTGAAGTGTGGGGTGTGGGGTGGGGGTGTTTGGCTAGGTTGAATTCCTTACCTAAAAGGTAAAAATAGGATCGAAAACTAGTGATTGTGTATTTCATAGGATATGCAACAATTAGCAGTGATTATCGATTCCTAGTGCATAAGAGTGAAAATCCGATTTCATGTCAATACGGTTATGGAATCTAGGAATGCATATTTCTTTGAGATGTGTTCCCATATAGACTCTACAAAGCGTTGAATACTTCGAAGAGGAATTAGACATTGCTTTAGGCAGTGCCAAGATTCAAAATCAGGAATTTTGATAGACGAGGAGAGGAGGTTGAACCTAGACGTATCAAAATGAAGCTAGAATGTCCAAATCCTTTTGACCAGATTTTTCTAACTTACTTGTTAGAAATGAACCCCAAACTTTAGGAACTCTGTCCTCTCCGGAAGCTCCTTATGGACGGAAGCTATAATAGTGAGGTTGATCCATCTTGCAAAATCATACCTGATGCCAAATACTTTCGATAACCGGGACCCACCCATAAAATTTAGGTCAAACTCAGCTCAAACTTAACTTTTTTCCAACACTACATCGTGCCACAGCAATGCTATGGTCCTCAAATTTTTTAACCAAAAACAATACCAATTCATTTTATTGGGTGTGTCTACAACTTACCATTAGTTATTTTACAGTCTTCAAATTTGATTAGAAGTTTATTCGAATCCCCCCCAAAATGAATAATTAGATTTTAATTGCGTGTAATATAGCACATACAAATAAATTTGTACCATCTATTTGTGAATGCAAAAAATATTTTTGATTCAAATTCAAGACCTTTGGGTTTCTAAATTTGCCATTCTTAATTTCTACTAGATTGATGAGAATAGTCTTCAAGCCTAGTTTGGATGTTAGATTTGTATAAAGGTGTCAAGCGGGCCTTGCCGGCACGGCACGGTACGGGCACTACACGAAAAAATCCGGCACGAGCACGGTATAAGTTGGGCACGACACGGCACGGTCTGAGCTGGCACGGGCACAAGGTACGAAATGGTGGGCACGGCACGGGCACGGCAACGGACTTACAGGCACGCACGCGCACGACACTGTAAGTGCCTGGAACGACACGGAAATGGAAAAAAATAATTAATTATTGAATAAATAATATAAATTTTAAATTAAATAAATTGACTTGTCATAATAAAAAAATGGGGGGAAAAAATAAAACATATTTTTTTGATAAAAACAAGTAACAAAATCAATTTACTTGTCATTGGTCATGGCCATAAATAAATAAATAAATAAAATAGATTTTTTATTAAATAATTGACTTGTCATGCCATAATAAGAATAAAGATGGGTGTAATTTAAAATAAATTATTAAAACAAAAATAAAAAATAGGAAAAATACAAATTAAATTTTGTAACAAAAAATATAAATTTTAAAATTTTACTTATGGCCCATAGTAGGTCCATAATCAGACAAAAATATATGTTTTAAAAAATAAAAATCTTTTAATTCAAACTGATAAAAATTAAAATTAAATTTGTTATACTAAAAATAAAAAATTATTTTTGAATTGATTGGTCAAATTATTTTTTGATAATTATATAATAGTAGACACTTTTGTTATATTATCTGCTAGCCACACAATCATCGACATAATTATGACTATCCCCACTGTTTCACTTGTTTTGTCTTGCTATTTTAATCATTCGTGCCAAATTTAAATCTATCGGATTTGAAAACCCTTTCTTTCTTCGGGACATTGATTCATTTATTCATTGTCAACGGCAATTTATCTCATTTGATCAAGTTGTACAATAATTAAAATCACTTCCATTTTTTGAATAAGAGATATAATAACTCCTACTTAAATCTAACGGTTCCGATTCAAAAACATTGCTCTGTGGGGTCAGTCCATGCGTTATAGGAATTATTGGTCATAGATGCACCAACGTGATATGATCAGGTAGTTGCCAACATTTGATTGCCACGCGTTTTCGAAAAAAAGTATAGAATAATAAGAATATAAAATCATAACATTTTAGTCGAACATTCGAAAAATTGAGTCTGCAACCTGTCGTTCATCCTAACTCAACTTACAAATAATTCGAATTCAAAATAAATGAATTCAGATTTATTGAGGGATAAGGAAGGTCACTAACTAATAATTTATAACCAAGCTATTTTTGATTCAAAAAATATTTTTGATTCAACATTCAAGACCATTCTATTCTACTACTAGATTGATGAGAATAGTCTTCAAGCCTAGTTTGGATGTAATTTGTAGGAGTAAAGTCGGAGGAATGAGAAACGTATTCAACCATATATCCAACTGTTTTTTTAAATATTTTGGCTTGCTTTTCTTATTTACTTCGCAAATCATGTTTAATTTGGGCCAGCTAAAATGGTATCAAACTAATTACCTTCTAATTTGTGATTATTTTTTCTTTAGTTGTGATTTTTTTTTTAATGTAAAATTTTATTTTTTTTTTTGTCAATCTAACAAGAGAATCTAAAACTATATGAGTTTTTTTTTTTTACTAATTTTAAAAAATCATTAAAAAAATCTATTTCTTCCTCGACGAATAAAGATTCTTTTTTTTTTACTATTCTTTTTAATTAAAAAATTTTTTGATCAAATTTTTTACATCAACACACCAGATTCCTAATCGGGCGAGAAGGAATTGAACAAATATAAAATCGAGGTACATGCAAGATCTATGCAAATCTCGCAATCAAACAACCTAATAGCAGGCAGACGAAAGATACATTACAACAGACTACAAAATGGAGAACAAATTAAAAAGTCAGAATAATTTTAAAAACAAAAAATCTTGTTCCTTTGAGACACCGATAAAAAAACTATTTGGTTTTAGTTTTTTTTATGTGGGTTCCATTAAAAAATAATTCACTCGATAACAAATATGCACAACTTTTAATTTATTTTGTCATTAGATCACACACCTATATGAACACATTTGAGACGAAGAAGTGATTTTTTTTTTGAAAAAATATAGTTCTCCGATAAAATCTCAGTTATTGAATTAACTCAAATGAATTGATAAAAATAATTTAAAAATTCAAAAACC
This sequence comes from Actinidia chinensis, assembly GCA_009663005.1. Taxonomy (NCBI): domain Eukaryota; kingdom Viridiplantae; phylum Streptophyta; class Magnoliopsida; order Ericales; family Actinidiaceae; genus Actinidia; species Actinidia chinensis. The sequence continues at coordinate 22,232 of VIGQ01002222.1, read as the reverse complement.
TTATTCTTTATTCCTACTAGTATTTTCAGTTATGTTTTCAATAAATTATTTTACAGTTGTCTAGATTTCCTTTTTTAAATTAAGCACTCTAAAGTTGTGTTTGGTTAGATGTTTTAGATTTTTATAAGGAATGGAATAGAGATTGGAATGAAATTGACAAGACGTATAGGAATAACCTTCGCTTATTCCTCATCATTACAAGGAATGGAATGAAATAAAAAAAAAATTATTCTAGAATAATCGTAATTCTAAATAAATTAATTATTTTATTATTTTTTAATTAACTATACACTTTAATAATTAGACATTGCCAAGCACCATGAGATTGGTTCAAAAGGGTTCAAAAGGGTCTGCATCTCTTAAGTTAACAAAATGGGCATGGCTTTTCTATAGTTTTCTTACTTCTTTAAATTTAGCAAAATAAAAACATTTACATGTGTACTGCATCCAATTTAGGATAGAGTTCTGATTAGACGGGCGCTTGCCCGTGGTAATACCACGAGAGCGCCCCCTTGGCTGCTTCTCAACCATCCATTTTAGGGTTGATTAAATAAATTATACTTTATTTATTTGTTAACTTTAATCAACCCTCAAATGGGTAGTTAAGAAGCATCCACGAGGGCGCTTCCGTGATATTAACCAAGGCGCGCGCCCGTGTGATCAGTACTTGTAAGGGTTCAAAATTTTTCCTGTTTCTTTTTGACCTAATTAAGCTTCAAGTGTGATTTCATGTATTTTATATATATATATAATATATGAAACTTATCCATGTTAAAATAAGTTTGAATTTTTATTTTGGATTGAAGTTGGCGTGTATAAAGATGCAAAGTTTGGACCCATGTTTGATTTAAGTTTGGCTTTGTTGCTTGGGCCAAACAAAGCCCAAGGCCCAAGGGGGCTTTAGGTCATTTCCTTTTTAACCTAAACACATTAAAATGCCATATGATTTATTTTTTGGCATTTATTGCATCTTCTTCTTTCCCCTTTCTCTCTTTAGGTCTGAGCCCAAATTGTGAGCTTAGATCTAGAAGTTTAGAGGATTTTGATAGTGGTTCTTTGGGAGAATTTTATCTACTCGACGAGGGCTACGCCGTAGAGCCCAGAACATCTAGAATCGGAGCAATCGGAATTTTGGGCCTCACTATTGTTGTTGAGCTTTGCAATTTCTTGAATTTGAGGTAAAGGGGTTTCCTTGTGGGTTTGTAACTTTGGGATTGTTGTTAAGGGCTTATATAAAGGTCTAATTGAGATAATATTTTTGGGTATAGAACCCTAAAATGAAAAACGGATTTAGATTAAAATTGAGAAATCGTGAATATTTTGGTGCTTGGTGTTTTGGTGGTCGACACATAGGATGTTGGTGTCGACACCTTCGAGAGTAGAATTGATGAAAATTAGACCACTGATGGTTTGTGTCGACACCTAGGAATTGGTGTCGAACACCTTTTGAAAAGGCAAATATTCGAAATTGCTACTGACCTTTGGTGCTGACTTGTGTCGACACCGTGACTAGGAAAATTCATATTTTTGGCTACTGACTTTGGTACTAACGCTGGTGTCGACACCTGTGAGTAGTGAAATTTAAAAAAGTTTTTGGCTACTGACCATTGGTGTCGACATGCCAATTTTCAGGTGTCGCCACTAAAAGTTTTTGAAACAGTACAAAAATAAATAAATAAATAAAATTACTTTTTTACAATGGGATTTTCCTTTTTTAGCCTACGCCTACTTTGGTCTCTTTTCTTGTTACCATAATTTTTAATAAATGTAACAATTGCATATGTGAAATTAAGAATGTAAATTTATGTGTTTGTGCTTAGAATTGTGAGTTCAGTTTTTGTGTAAATAGTTATGAGTATTGTTCCAATAATAGCTATTATTATTGATAGTTTTAAATGCATATATTGGCATGTAATTCGTGATATATAACCTGGATGTATTTGGTTGCAATTATTTGTGATAAATGCACCACTGGATGTATTGTTGAACGTGTGGAAAAATCTAAAGTTTATGCTTGCGTGGAAGTTAGGAAAATGATTGGAGAATGACTCGTTAGGATATGTGAGTTTAGTACCTTTGTACCGGATAGATGGCTTGGGATTAAGCTGAAGTTAAAGTCCTAGATGGCAACTGGTAACGGAGAGAATGTCCTAGCCCACGTTGAAAGTCTGGGAAGTTGACAATAAAGTCCTAGATGACAACGATACCGAAGGAAATGTCCATAACCCACGGTGAAAAGTCCGTGAAGTTGACTGGGTTGTCTCATTCATATGTCCTACCGAAATTGGTTATAAATGGCCTAGGTGTGTCATTCCAATGAGTATGGTAAACATGGATGATTTTGCAAAATCACAATTTGTAAAGTATGTTTGGGTGTGAAGTGAAAGCATAAGTATTTTACTTCATGTTTCATTAATTATTATGTTCATGTTTTGGCTTGCTGCTTCAAGTCCCCATTGTTAAATCTTTTCAAGTAACTCACCTTTCTATAAAATGACATTTCACTCCGAGGGTCTATCCTAAACTCGTGGGCACGCGGTTTTGTAGTGTGTTTTTGTTTTTGGATAAACATGTTAATAAATATGTTGAGAATTGAAGTATTCCTTTGCCCAGGTGTGGGCATTATCCATGGATATCACTTGTTTGTATGTGAGAAGTCAGGAGAGCATGGTCCCACGGAGGGATTAGTTGTCCGTACTCTGATGTAATGATTGTAATATTATTTGTTCCTACTTTAGTTGACTTTTCCGTATGGAGTTTGTTTGCTTATGTGGCCGGGTCTGTGATTTTGACCGAGCGTGACACATGTTGTATCAGACTCTAAGGTCGATTAGGTATGATCCTTGGGTGGGTTAGACCACGTTTGGTTTAAATGTCTAAGTATTGAGGGGATAACTTCTGTGGTGCTATCTCTTGATATGGGATAACATACGGATATTCTACATGTTATTAAATTGCTTATAAGTATGCAATGTTTATGACTTAGCATAATGATTGATTATCTTATTGCTTTCTTGTGTGGTATTGTGTAGAACATGCCACCACGCAACGCAAGAGGTCGCGCTAAGCCTTCCGGGAGCTCATGGGGCCGCGTGGAGCACGCTGGCTCGTGGAATCATGACGGAAGACGATGGGAATCACCAATATCGGTGATGGGAGGTGTGGCACGTGCTCCTGGAGGAAATGTGTGGAGGTTGCTCACCGACGGTTTTTTTTGGGTTGGCGCCGAATTATCAAGGAGTGGTCACCGCCATTGCACAGTGTGAAAACACTGTGCAAACTATACAAGTGCCATTTAGAACGGCAAGGTAGGGCTACCAACAGCCATGAAGGCTTTCTCCAACTAGTCCACCAACTCAAGGGATAACCGATCCATTGGTTTTGCGGAAGATTGGCTTGACAAGTCACAAAAGCAATTGGATAACAATCTTAATGAACTGAGAAGACTTGAGGTTGTTGTTTGCAATCCTCTCAAGTGCAGGGTATGCCCTCCAATGGTGGAAGACCGTGGAGGAAGTGGTAGCAAAGAGTGGGGAGCCTTTCAAGAAAGCTTTCCTGAATCAATATTTTACAATACGACTAAGGAGGCGTTGAGGATGGAATGTATTAATTTGGTTCAAGGGCGCATACTGTGGCGCAATATGAGGCTACGTTACTAGCTTGTCAAGTTTGGCGAAAGCATTTGTATCAACAGAAGAGGAAAAGTAAAACGTTTGCTGGGGCTTAGGCCTTCCATAATGAATAGATTGCTGGAATTTGATCAAATTTACTCGCCTATGGTCAGGCGCAGCGGCAGCCATTGAAGAGACTTTGACGAGACTAGTAAGATTCAAATCCTAGTCCCCAGCGTGAGGGGACAAGCAATCAGTCCGGATGGGCGTTCTTCTAAAAAGCCAAGGAATTTTACTACACAGCACAATATCCATCAAGGTATTCACCCACCACTGCTGTTGTATCATCCGGTCAAACATCTCGGGGAGGGCCGATTGTTTTGGTTATCATCAACCGGGTCATCATATAATGGACTGTCCCTGAAGGGTCGGATGCGGCAGTCGGCAATAGAGGGGATTCTCATATCCAGACACAAGGAACCATCACTATTCAAGGGCCAACCTACCCCTTCTTTCAAATGTGATCAAGTTGTCATATCCTTCGACAGTGCACACAGAGGGAGAACATCAGTGAGCTTACGGATCGCACAACTCCTGGTCAGTTCAGGCCTCGAAGGGTTAACTCCGCGTTACATCAGCAAGACTTCAATCAGTCAGACCACATGTTGTAGCTCAGCAGGGTCAAAGGACACAACGACGGGTTTACGCTAGACATCAACAGTGGGAGAGCCGTCGGGGACGCGGCCATGAGGAATAGCAATTGGATACATCTGTTTGCGAGGTACCTTTACTTATGTTTAAAATTCGTGGGCTCGTGTTCCATCGACACGCGGAGTTATCAATCACATTCATTCATCTCATCTCTTTTGCCTTTGTCATTGGGCTTAGAGATTGAAGTATTAATTCATTGCTTATGTTTAGATACTCTAGTTGGGGGTAGGATTCGACGTTGAAAAGAGGAGTTTGTAGATCTTATTAGGTTGAGATCGCTGATCGACTCTTTCGTGTTTAATTTTATTGCATTAGACATGACTTCGTTTGATGTATCTTGGTTATGGATTGGTTGACCAGCTATCGTGCCATTATAGCTGTGTCCGACATCGAGTTACTCTTCTATACAACCTCGAGGGAGATCATTTCATTTCGTGGGAGATCGAGTCGTGGTTTTTGTCCCTTCGTCATTAATGTGCGTAGGTAGGGGATTGCATTTTCTTTTCTCTCGGCTTGTTTGGTCGATGAGGGGTAGCATATTAATGTGGTCCTTGCCACCAGTGGTTTGGTGAATTTTCGGATGTCTTCGTTATGATTTGATAGATTTTTACCACCACACCGGGAGATTGAATTCTTCCATTTTGAATCTTATACCGGGCACTACGCCCCATATTAGAACCCATACCGTATCGTTTTGCAAAGCAACCGACAGGCTGCCAGAAACTGAAGGTTCCAATTTCAAGAATTGTTGGATAAAGGCTTTATCCGACCTATAACGCCATCACCATGTGGGATCTTCGGCTTTATTTTGCTAAGAAGAAGGATGGATCGCTTCGAATTGGTAGATATCGACGATTGAATCGTGTGGACAATAAAGAACAAGTTCCCCTTTCGAGGATCGACGACTTATTTGACCAATTAAAAGGTTCGAGTTGTTTCTTTCGAAATCGACTTGAGATCGGGTTCTCATCAATTGCGGATCAAAGAGGGATAATTTGCGAAGACGGCTTTTTCGGCTCACGCTACGGGCATTATGGTTGTTCTTGTGCTTCCATTTTGGGTCTTACTGAACGCAACCACCAGGCTTTCATGGATTGATGAATCGTATCTCAATTCATACTTGACCGTTTCTGGTCGTGTTCAGAGAAGACATTTTTGACTACCGCCATCGTTGAGTCACATGAGGAACATTTGAGAATAGTGTTACACTCTTGCAGAGCACCGTTTGTATGCTAAGTTTAGCAAATGCGACATTTCTGGTTACCTGATGTGAAATTCTTAGGTCACGTTGTGTCTGAAGTGGAGTTAGCTGTGCATTCATCAAAGTTTAGGCAGTGTGAAGTTGGGATGACCGAAACCACCGTATTTGAACATTCCGTAGTTTTCTTGGGTTTAGCTTGTTACTACCGGCAATTTGTAGAGGGACTTTCAGATTAAGCGTCACCAAGACCTCGACTTACGAGGACCGGGGATTCGTTTGTTTGAACATGCGTGCGACTTCTTTTCCAAGAGCCTTAAGAAGAGACTCACTTCAGCACCAATTCTTGTTATACCCGAGCGAGGATTGGGATATACCGTGTACTGAGATGCTTCACGTGATGGCTTGGGTGCGTGTTGGATGAAGTTGGGTAAAAATGATTGCGTATGGTTCTCGTTAGTTAAAGACGCACGAACAAAATTATCCGACTCATGACTTGGAACCTTGCAGCCGTTATATTGCTTTGGAAAAGTTGGAGGCACTACTGATACGGAGAGCGTTTGAAGTGTTTCAGAACACAAGAGCGTGAAGTACTTGTTCACACAGAAAGGACTTGAACTTGAGGGCAGGCGTTGGATGAGTACATGGAAGACTATGACTTCGATTTACAATATCATCCCGGAAAAGGCTAACGTTGTGTCGATGCACTTAGTAGGAAATCGCTTGATATTTTGGCGGCATTTCCATCCGATGAGAGGAAAAATGCTCAAGAATCGGTGAGCATGATGTACATCTCGGCGAGACGAACGAGTTTGCTACGTGTTCGCATTGTCTCCAGAACCATCTATCATCAATAGCGGTCATTGACGGCAAAACAGCAAGATGTAGAGGCCAAGACGATTTGCGATCGTATTGCTAGGAGGTGTAGGACCGACATGTTGGGTTTGCATTTGGCCAGGGGTTTGAGTTAGAAGTCTGATATTGTAACTTGTCTGGTAGCGATGGACGTTATTCGTTGAGATTTCATCATTCATTGGCTTGAGTTCATCCTGGAGGGATAAAGATGTATCATGATTTGTGTCGGACCCAATTTTGGTGGAGACAAATGAAGGAAAGATGTTGCTTTATTCGTTATCGAAGTTGTTTGACTTGTCAGCAAGGGAAAGCCGAACACCAGAAGCCAGCAGGTTTGCTAACAAACCATACCCAATTGCAGAGTGAAAATGGGAGAACATAACTATGGACTTTGTTACGGGTTGCTAGTATAATTGGAGGGCATGAGGCCGTTTGGGTAATAGGGATCGTTTGCAAATCCGCGCATTTCTTCATATCGTCTGTCACATTCGCAGAGGATCTGCGTGTTATTTATGTTCGAGAGATCGTTAGGACTTCATGGGGTTCCGGTAATCTATAGTTTCGGATAGAGATCCGCGTTTACATCGCTCTTTTGGAAGGGGATGCCAATTCCGCACTCAGGATCGGATTTAGGCCTTAGCCGGGCGATTTCATCCTAGCTGACGGACAGTCTGAGCATACAATTCAATTTTGGAGGACATGCTCGAGCATGCGTACTTGGATTTGGGGATCATGGGAGGTCATCTACATATTGTAACTTCGTCATATAACAATAGTTATCAGGCGAACATCGGTATGGCACTTTTGAGACATGTAACGGAAGACCATGTATGTCACACCCGTGTTTGGACCGACTTTGGAAGGCAGTACCTTGCAAAGTAGAATGTTCGTGATACGATCGAGAAGGGATATTGATTATGAACGTTTACTCCGGCGCAGAGTCGTCCAGAGAGTTACGCCGATCGGAGGAAACGTCATTTGGAATTTGCCGTTGAGGATCACATATTCTTTAAAGGTTTCACATAAGAGGGGTTTGAGCGCTTTTGGGCGTAATCGGAAAGCTAATCACCAAGGTTCATTAGACCATTTGAGATTCTTGATGCGCATTGGGGCCGTGGCATAATACCGCCCTTGCCTTACCATCGAAGTTGGCCAATGTGCACAATGTGTTCATGTTTAATTTGCGGAAATATGTGCCCGATCCTTCATCACTTTTGGATTGGGGAGATCTTGACGTCAACGAGGATGTCACTTATGAGGAGTCGAACCGATTTTGTGTGTTGGACACGAGGGATCAAGTTTCTAAAGGGAAAGACTATTCCAGTGGTGAAGGTCTATGGCTTCATCATGGCGTAGAGGAGCTACGTGGGAGTGCGAGTCAAGGTTCGTGCAAAGTAGCCCAATCTTTTTTTTAGACAATATCGGGTACGTTTGTTTACTTTTGGGACGAAATTTCCTTACGTGGTGGAGGTTGTAAGGGTTCAAAATATTTCTTTTTCTTTTTATACTACTATAGATGCAAGGTGATGTCATGTATCTATATATATATGTCTGTATGTATATTATATATTATATATATGACCCTTATCCATGTTATAAAATGTAAGTTGAATTTTATTTTGGATTGAATTTGGGTGTATAATAGAAGGCCAAATTAATTGGATCCCAATTGGAACCCATGTTGATTTAGTTTGGGTTTGTTGCTTTTGGGGGCCAAACAAAGTCCAAGGCCCAAGGAGGGCATTTAGGTCATTTTCTATTTTAACCTAAACACATTCATGCATATTGATATTTATTTTTTTTTTAGCAATTTATTGCATCTTCTTCTCTTCCCTTTCCTCTCTTAGGTTTTTTGAGCCAAATTTGTGAGCTTAATTCTAGAGAGTTAGAGTAATCTTTGATAGTGGTTCTCTTTTGGGAGAATTTTATCCTACTCGCCGAGGGCTACGCGTAGAGCCAAGAACATCTAGAATCGGGCAATCGAATTTTGGGCCTCACTATTGTTTGTGGATCTTTAAGCATTTCTTGGACTGGAGGTAAAGGGGGGTTTTTCTTGTGGGTTTTACTTTGGGATTGTGGTTAAGGGCTTATATAAAGTCTAGTTGAGATAATATTTTGGGTATAGAACCCTAAATGAAAAACTTGTTTTAGATTAAAATTGAGAATCGTGACATGTGGTGTTTGGTGTGTGGTGTCGACACATAGGATTTTGGTGTCGACACCATTGAGAGGAGAATTGAGAAATTTAGACACTGATGTTGGGGTGTCGGGGAGCCACTTAAGGTGAGTTGGTGTCGACACCTTTGAAAGGCAATGTTTCAAAATTTGCTACTGACCTTTGGTGGTCTGAACTGGTGTCGACACCTTGAGCAGAAAATTTGGAATTGTGGCTATGGACCATTGGTGTCGACACCAGATTTTCAAGTCGACACCTAAATTTTTGAACCGTAAAAAAATTAAAAAAAAAATTTTTTTAATTTTTTTTTTTTAAATGGCTTTACTTTTTAGCATAAGAATATTTGATATATTTTATTGTTATCAATTAATTTTTAATAACTGTAACAATTACATATATAAAATTAAAAATGAAATTTTGTGTTTTGCTTGGAATTGTGAGTTAAGTTTTGTAATAAATAGTTATGATATTGTTCAATATAGCTTATATATTATGATAGTTTTTGGAATGCATATATTGCATGTAATTGCATGTAATTCGTGATAATGTAACCTGGATGTACTTGTGAATTGCAAATTAATTTGTAATAACTGCAACTGGATTTATGGTTGAACTTGTGGAAAAATATAAAATTTGTGCTTGTCGTGGAAAGTTAGGAATATTTGAAATGACTCGTTAGGATATGTTTAGGTTTATTACATTAATGTATCGGATAAGATGGCTTGGATTAAAGCGATTTAAAGCCTAGATGGCAAATGGTATAGAGAGAATGTCATAGCCCCGTGACAGTCTGGGAAGTGACATTTAAGTCCTAGATGACAATGTTACGAGGAATGAAAAAGATCATAGCCTACGGTGAAAGTCGAAAGTTGACAAACGAAAGTCCTAGAGGCCAACGATACGGATGGGATTCATAGCCACGGTGAAAGTCCAAGAAGTTGACTGGGTGTCTCACGTGCCATAGGGCCTAACGAAATTGGTTAGAAATGGCCTATGTGTGTCATTCAAAGGAGTATGGTAAACTGGATGATTTGGCGAAATCACGATTTGTAATAGTTGGGTGTGAATGAACGTATATTATTTTTACATCGTTTCATCATATTTCTGTCATCAAGGGGGGTGGGGGGGGTTTTGGTTTTGAATGCTTCAAGTCTATTGGTTAAATCTGTCAAGGTAACTCACCTTTCTATACAATGATTTCAGACTATGGGTAGCCTGAATCGGGAGGCACTTGTTGTTGTAGGTGTTTTTTGTTTTTTGGATAAACATGTTAATGAATATTTTGATAATTGTAAATATTCTTTTGGCCCGGTGTGGGCATTGTCCATGGAATATCATCTTGTTGTATTTTATGCTCATGGGACATGGTCACTAGAGGGTTAGTTGTCGTACTCTGATGTAATTATTGTATATTATTTGTTTATCTTAGTTTGACTTTTCCCCATTGGGTTGTTTGCTTACGTGGCTGGGTCTTATTTGACCGGTGGCTTACAGTACTGGTAATATTATGCTTACGGCTTACGGCAAATTTGTCCCCAATGGGCATGTTTGATATCCGGACTAGGCCGGATTGGGTGGGACTGAACTACGAGCCAGTCTATTTCCAGTCCAGTCCTCCAACGTTTTTTTTCTAAAATGGCGTCCGGACTACGTCCGGGGCAGACCATAGTCCCCCATCCTTGGAACAACTCGTCCTGGTTGTTCCATGGTTTTGTTAATCCTTCAAGTAGTCCGGGAGCTACTTGGCCAGTTCGGGTAATCAAACATGCCAAACGTATACTATTTTGTTTTTTTTGGTTAATTTTTTTTGTTGGGGGGGGGTCCCTCAATGTACCACTTAATATTAATTTTCTCTCCTATTTTGAATGTTTCGTTACAAAGTCCATAATTCCATTTCTGCTTTTGTTTTCATTCTTTTTTAATCAATTTTTATTACTATTTAATTAAAATTTATATTTTTTTGTTTTCTTAACAATAGCTATATCTATTATACCAAACCGAAATAATTCATAACCAAATCAATGAAATTATAAAAATAAGTTACACTAATTCTAATAATAACCATAACAATCATACGAAACGAAACCAACCAATAAAATTTATCCAAATAATTAACACTTTCATAATAATGATCTAACAATTCATAACGAAACCAGACTAAACTCATAAAACCTTCATGAATTTCTCCGAAGATTCATAAAACAGACCCAAATCCACCAATCCATTCATAATCAAACATCTAATAACAGTGACCACAAATAGTAATAACAAAATAAATACAATTTATAACCGAATCAATACGATTCTAAAAGTAGTTTTATTTAACTAATCAATTCCAAAGTTGTCATTATTAGCTATTAATTATTTAAAATTTTAAATTAAAAGTTTCTCATCTATGACTATTCATGGAGTGCGCATTTTTCCGACTTATTATCCTTGAATTTCTTTTTTTGAAAAAAAAAGATTCTAAGAGAAGCAAAATTACATGGAGAAAAAAGTTTCAGCCATTTTTTGAGATATCAAGGGAAATAAATGGACTACCTCAATATTATTAAGAAGATAACATAGAACAAAAAGAAAAAAAATCGCTTCTAATCGGTTTCAGTTCTTATATAATTTTTAGGAAAAATCACAACAAGATCTGCAGGGGTTGACCTAGTAAAATATAACCGTTAATTTTTAATTTTAACAAATTATTCTCGATTTTTAATCCCGAACACAATTTAAATTCATTCAGCAACATTTTGTTAATATTGTTAATGGCACTGAGTTGTTTTGCCAAATCGAGCAAACTGGGGCTCCTTTAAGCCCCCAACGTATTTTCAAAATTTAACTTATTTCATCAAATTTACCGCTCTCTAAGATTCATACCTAACTATATACACTAATTGTTATGTATGGCTTTTAAAAAAAGGCTATATTTTGTGTAACGTTGTTTTATAGGAATCAGTTAGTATCATTGAGCTCAATAAACAGAGAGACTAACGAATAGTTCTAATTGTCAAATATAAAATCTTGAAATTTAATTTGTTAAAATAAATAATTGTGTAATTTATTACTAAGTTCAAATATAAAATTTTGAAATTTAATTTGTTAAAATAAATAATTGTGTAATTTATTACTAAGTTCAAATATAAAATTTTGAAATTTTTTAATTTGTTAAAATAAATAATTGAGTAATTTATTACTAAGTTTCAATCTAAGCTTCTTTCTCCTCTTCACGTATTTTGCCCTTTGTTTATTTATATTTTTTTATTTCTTTTTTCCCCTCTCTTGCCATACAAACAAACCCCCCCCTTAATATTTATTTATTTTCTTCTAACATCTCTTGCAAATATTGCGAAAACTCCATAAACCACTCACACCTAGTAGATTGTACATAATTTCTGCTCTTAAATCTATTTCCAACATTTATTTTATTATTTTAGTTCTTTTCTAGAGACGTTAAAAAGGACAAGGTTTTTAAAATTGATCATTAGATTATTTTAATCCTTAGGGGCCGTTTGGCTAGTGGATAAGGTGGGGGGATAACTTTTTCCCCGATATTTTTTTTCCCCCTTCGTTTGCTGGCGGATAAGGAGCGGATAATTTATGCCCCCGGATAATTTTTCCCCCAGCAGGTGGATAAAGGCGGATAATTTTTGGGTGGGCCTAGACCCTAACTAAAAGTTATCCGGGGGGATAAGGGGGTTAGGGATAAGAAAAAAAATATATAAAGAGAAACAAAATGTATATTTTTATTTTATATATATATATAGAAACCAGAATATATTTTTTTACTACTAAATATTTTTATATTTTTTGTTTCTCTATATATATTTGTTCTTCCTTATCCTCCACCCTTATCCACCCATTCTAAAAGTATCCAAAACAAATTAAAAGTTTCCCCCTCCAAAGTTAGCCTCTCCTAAATTATCCCCTCCTTTAAAACCTTATCCCCCTCCCATATTATCCGCCGGTCCAAAGGCCTTTAGTATTTCTATTCTCAAAGGAACTTAATAATATCATTGATGATATTATTTTTTTTTGTTTATTCTACTTGCATTTTTTATTTTTTAGTTTATTTTCAGTTCGTTTCCGTATCTTTTATTGCATCATGTTTCTGCTTCTATATTTTTAAATCATACTTTTGACACATTATTCTGCATAAATTTTTTAAAAAAATAAAAAGTATGTTTATACTCAATTACTCAATCAATAGTTGATTTACTCGTATCGTGTTGTGACAATAAATATCATGTTGTGCTAATTTTTTTGATAATAAGATTAAAGCAGGCCCTGAAGTGAATATGTACATTCTCTTTCATAAATTTAGCTCAAAAACGAATCATGACTTTCTGATCGGGATCCGGGACAATAAGAGGCCTTTTTTCAAGCATCGTCGAGACGAGAGACTCCATGATGGGCCTGCCATCGTGAATCAGACGGGAATTTCTTGTCTGACGGGTTGCATTGGGACAAGGTCGGCCCTTCTTGACGAGATTTAGTAAACCCGTACTTCGATGCCCTTTCTGCTTTAGAGCCCTTTTATTACCCGCTCCGGAGCCGTGACCCTATCAGCGTCACCTCTGACATTGTGTTGCGATTGTTTTTGCAGCTTCTTGTGGCTGTAAGTTTTGTTAAAAACCTTGCTTTGGGGCTTGAAGAAATGAGTAATTCTAGCATTTACAACAAAATTCTACAAACATTTGTACAACATTTCAACGATGCGTTTTGAAAAAATTAAATCCTCCCCCATCCCCTCCCCCCTCTACTCTCTCTCTCTCTCTCCTCTCTCTCTCTGAAAACCTTAACCTTCCCCGTAACTTCCTCTCTCTCCCTGAACATAGCTTCGTGACTTTATTTTATTCTGCAACTCGAACGATGCGAAAAGCATTCGTCTTTCGGAGTTCATGGCGCTATCATTCAATGCAAACCGGCGACGTGGTGATATGGTAGGTCCCTTTATCGGCTTCAGATTTGACGATTTGTGGATCTGGTTCCGATTCATGAAGAGCTCCATTGGGTTCAAGCAAACCTGAGCAATGGCAAGCTCGAGAGGCGGCTCTCGCTCGGCGAGTACAAGAGTGCGATTTTCGTGGAATCCAAGTATTTGGTGTCATCGTGCGCGGCAATTAATGGCGACGGAGAGGAAAGTGGAAGTGCGACATGTTGTCTGAGTGGTGGGTGTTTTTTGAGTCTGGTCCAATATTTGGTCCCGAATTTTTGTTCAGGGCGGTAGAAGTCAATACAACTCGCCACTTCCCAGCATTTTTCCTTCACAATGATTGGGCTATGCAGCCAATCTGTCGTTTTGGATCCCTGATCAGCAATCGTAGTCGAGATGTGGTAATGATCCGCAGGACCGCCTCTTAGTTCTCTGTACGGTGTTCATGCACATTTTCCAAATAGGACCTTAGGAACTCCAAAAATAAAAAATACTTTCTGTCTAACATTTTATTACATAATAATACAGAGAGAAAGAATGTGCACAAAATATCTAGGAAAAGAAAGCTGAGGTATTACAACATCACAACACAGATATATTCAATCTTGCTGTACAAAATTACTGAGTTTACTTCCTATTGAATGGTCCTATACAAGAGTGTAGTGTGTCAACCTAACGCTTTGGGGTCCCTCGATATTGAGCCAACATGCTTTCAATTGAGTCAGGGTAGCGAGACAATTTAAAAAAAATATTGGGGAGGCCACAGGATCAGCCAAAATTTGACACGTCTTGGGGAAAAATCCCAAGATCGGCAGCACTCATGTCATACTCCTTGATTGCTGTTTCCATCTCTGCCTTCTGCAGCAGAAGAAATCAATGCATCAATGGTGGCCAATACCAAGTAATCAGCATACGTACTCCTCTTTCTCATCATCATGTTGGAAGGGTTCAATGCAGGGCCCTGCGCATTCCGTTAATTACCAGCAATATAACTATATTAAGAGAGGACCTACAACAAAAGCAGGGCAACAACGACATCCTATGGTATTTCAAAAAAAAATAACAATGATGATACTGATAATTAGTATGACGAGGTCATCACGCGGTTTGGGTTTGGTCTCATAGTATGTAATGGGAAAACATTTTGTCAAATACTAAGGAGTTGGCTGCCTTCAATTGCACATGTTTCTGTGAGATCACAAGCACATCAATGCAAACGACATCACAAGTCCACATTCTTAGCATTTCTCATTTCCAAATCAACATCACAATCCACGTTATAGCCAACGACATCATAATATGATGTACACTTTGAATTCTATTGAAGGTTAAATGCAATCCATCATTTGAATCCAAGCTATAAGTACCAAGTTACAAGTCCCAAGAACTATGTCGACTGTAAACATCATTTTCTTTGTGTGATGTTTTGTCGTTGATCAATTTTCTGGAGCCATCCACACTGTTGACGAGATTTCTCTTTTGTATGCCTAAACTGTAAAGGTGAATATGGCCTCCCTGTTATTGGCTATATTTTTCTTCCGTGAACCCTAGCTAGTAAACTCAACGATGATGCAGAACATGGGGTGTTTTACATGCTGCAGGACAATTGGAGTGAGATATTTCCTAAAGGATAAACCTCAAATTCAAAATACAATTCACATTCACATTCAAAAATACTAAATAATAATTGTTGTATTCCAGCATGAACTCTAAGATTTAAAGGCATTTTGGTGAGCAACTTGCATATTAGAAAGTCCACAAAACCTATTTGAAATTCGTATTAACAACAATTTTTTAAGAGTTGAATTGAGATTCAAGAGAATTTATGAAGCTTGTGTATGAAAAATCTCAACCTGTGACTATGAGGTTTTAAGCACAAGGAACAACAATGAGATTCCTAAAGATTCTTCATTTTCTTCTCCATACAGCACTCAAGTTAGCTATTGTGATGAAAACACCACTTAATCTCTTTATTAGTTATTGTCCATTTCATAATCCTACTCCTACCCTACTCTTTTGACTACCTACCAACATTCCTACACAGATGGATTTGCCAGGGAGACAAGGGGAAAAGTTAACACCACAACCCCCCCCATATAAATTGACCATAAGCTAAACCACTCGCATTAAAAATCAGAAGTCCAGGCCTCTCACTAATGTCAATATAGTATCCCCCCACAAATTCGACTATATAGCTAATGTTTTCGACAAACCCAAAATGCAACAACAATATATCCACATATGCAAATCAATTATATGCAATTGGAGACATCTAATGAATAAATCAAAACTTACAGTAACTCTAATAAAGAGATTAGGTATTGGAATGGGTGCAGCCGCAACAACGAGGCCAACCCCGAAGGAACTACTTCTCCACCAATTTGGCAAAGCCCTATCCTCCTCTTGGCTGGCTTGTGAAGAATAATTGCCACATCCCTTTGGCTTTACACCCCTCTATAACCTACTATGCCGTTCGGACGCACATTTGTTTCGGTGATGCATCAGCTTCGACATGTTAAGACTCCACTCTTCTCTCCGTCGCCTTGATTGCGCGCCGGACGACACCAATACTTGGACCACGAAATTGCCCTCTTGTACTCCGCCGACGAGAGCCGGCCTCTCGAGCTTGCCCAATTGCTCAAGTTTGCTTGAACCAATGGAATCTCTTCATAAATCGAACCGATCTTCGACAAAATCGTCAATCTGAAGCCGATTAAAGGACCTATCCATATCACCACGCCCCCGGTTTGCATGCGATTTCGCCATGAACTCGAAGACGAATCCTTTCGCATCGTTCGAGTTGTCAGATAAAGTCACGAATTTATGTTCAGAGAGAAAGAGGGAAGTTAGGTGTTCAGAAGAGAGGAGAGAGTAAGAGGGGGAGGGGTTTTGGTGGCTTTTCAATTTTTTCCAAAACGGCATCGTTTTGAAATGTTGTACAAAATGTTGTCAGATTTTGTTGTAAATGTAGCATACGCTGATTTTTTTTTTTTGGGAAGAAATAAAACGATTTGTTTTATAACTTTTTAAAATGTGTTTAATTGATGTTTTTAAAGTTTATTTTTTAAAATTTTTTCAAAAAAACATATTAAAAAATTTGTCTTCAAATTCATAAAATCATTTCAATAAAAATAACGAGTAAAAACAAATTTTAAAAACATGGGTCCAAAACTACAACCAACCACATTGTTTTTTCAAATTTTTAGCAGAAATAGTTTGTTCACTAATATAGATGGACAATTACTAAGACATAACTTATTGTAAAACGAATTAAATTTGAAATTTGTTAGTTTTTTATTAAATTTCCTGTATGTTTCTTTTTGTAATTTCTCATATGTTTTGAGTAAGAAGGTGGTTGTTTTCTAGTGTGATAAAATGGCATGGTGAGAATTGAGTTTGGTCCACAGAAAAAGAAAATATTGGACAATGTAAGGGCAATTTTTTCCTTTGACATGTGTTGGAACAATATATTTTTTTATGGCATTGATCTTTACAACGTATCTATAATATAATATGAACATTTAAATTATTAAAATATACTTAAAACGCTTGAACTTAAAATATATTTAAAATTTTAAAAAGTAGTTATAAAGAACGAAAAGAAGTCACGTTTATATGATTTCTTTCGTTAAAATAATTCTTTGTTTTTGATCTTAGTATTTTTTTTGAATTAATAAAACAATTCCATTAAAATATATTTGACAAAAAATAAAATAAATTTTATTAAATGATAAAAAAAATTAAAAAAAAACTAAAAAAAAAATAAGCTGTATTTTTTCTTGTGATATCAGTTATCTCGTTCTCTTTTCTCTCCGTACCTCTCCTCTCTATGACAAACCCTCCACTCCCGTCGTAATGCGACCCTCTCCCCTTCACTGCCTATCCCACCGCCGGTCACACTCGCCGCCGTATCGCACCCCCCCTTCTCTCCCTCCCGATCTTTCTCCCTCTTGCAGCAACCGCCGACCACCACCTGCCCTTCACCCTCTCTCTATCTCTATCTCCGGTCTCCCTCACCTCCGCACACCACCACCTCCCTCTTTCCCTTCCTTCCCTCCCCTTTTCCTCCTCCCCTTTTCCCAATTTCCCCTCTCTCCCCCACCCCCCTCACCCCTCACGACACCACACACCCTCACGTTGGAACGGCCAAGTGTGCCCTCACCCCTCGGGCTGGGACGAGTGGTTATTCAGGTGACGGAGATGAGGCCAGGTTTTCGCAACGAGGTAGGAACTTTTACTTGAATATAATTTTCGTAGATAACCACAATAATGCAAAATTTTAATATATTATTATGATTGATGATCAGCTTGAAGGGAATAACTCACTTAATTTGTAAAAAAGAATGATAATGATTTTGCACTCCACTTTTTGATTTTTGCAATCAAAATATGAGGGTGAAAATCAATACCATATTGGTTTTGATTTTTTGCAATCCTACATTTGCAGAATCAAAAAGAGTAGTATAGAAATCACTTCCCAAAAAATTTATGTTTTATCGTTTGTTTGATTAACCCTGGCTAGATTATAATTTTTGACTTGTCATAGTATTTTGTAGATAACCATGTTTGTGCCAAAATGTGTTAATTATATTATTATGTATTGATGATTAGCCGAGTGGACTAAATTCCTTATTTGTAGAACAAAAATTGATATTTTATATGATTGTTGATTACCGATTGGGCTAGATTAGAAAATTGTTTAACTTTGAATTATAGTTTTTTTAGATACCAATGTTGTCAAAATGTGTAATTATATTATTTGTGATTGATGATTAGCCGTAGTGGGCTAATTGCTTGTAGTTCGTTGTAGAACAAAATTTTATGTTTCTGTGATTGCTTGAGTGGCCGAGTGGGGCTGGATAGATTAAGTTAGTTTAGAAAAATTAACTACTGGATTAGAGGTTTGAATGTTGGTTTTGAAGTGGGTGGCGTGTCGGATTGGCCAATTTGTTGATTTACTGCTTTCGCAGTTGTAGTAGATGTTTCACATAATTGTTGAAACAGCTGAGATTGTGTGAATTGCCTTGTATTTGCTATGGTTGGTGTCTGCGATGTGGTCGACTAAATGTTGTGGTGGACGGTGATTGGAGTACTGAAGTAATAACAAAAAGTAAATGGAAAAATAAATAATCACTCACAAAAGATTAAGATTAACATAGTCGTATCCACGTTGCCAATACTTCGAGAATTTTAAACTTAGGAGGAAAAATTACGAGGCTCAAGTGATCTCCACATCTAAAGTATTTTTTTTTCAAAAATATACCATATGAGGTATAACTTTGTATACCCTCATATGCCATACAAAAGCTCACTTTCATTTCCCTTATAATGTGTTCACTCTTTATGCTCTATATTATAGAGTTCTGACACCTTTTTGAATAACATGTCCATTCCAATTAAAATTAATCTACACTCTGCATGAACAAGAGGTGGAGAGGGAGTTGTAATGTTCATATTTCTCTCCCATTTTTTTCCCCATCTAAAAAGCTTACCTCTCATCCACGTAGTTAAGAAACACTTTTTAACACAAGTCACCTCCAATGTCTTCAAGCCATATAGAGAGACAGTCCAGACGTGTCGACCAACCCAACAGTTTTGTTGGGGATTTATATAGAATTTGAAAAGATATTTACAATTAATTAACTCGTTAAACATGGATCATGAAATTTAGCGAGAAGAAAAAAATGATATATGAATCTGGGTTTAGAAAAATAGCCCTTGAAATCCATGAAGGCGAGGCCAAGTCCTTGTCCTTGACTCATTTTGTCGGCTGCATATTACTTCCAAATCCACTCCTTTAATCTTATTGTGTTCTCTGCGGCACCGATTATATGGGAAGAAGGGATGCTAACATCAATCTTTTATTGCTCATCGTAATAACAGTATTGGAGAAAAAGCAAAAGAGATCAAGATAATTGTAAGATAACTCAATCAAGGAGTTGTAGAGTCCGTAGAATTTAGGATTTTAGATCACCCTTTCCATAAAAGTCATGTCCTATTTATTTCAATTAAAACCACGCCTTACACTTATAGTCACCCCCTAGGTAATAACCCTTTCTTCAAGAACTTTAAACTTCAACAACAATTCTTTGGCAAAAGAAAAACAACATGAAAACACGTATAAATCTACAACAAAGATGCATGACACAGATGGAAAAGAGTTTCAATGTCCCTTCTCTCACATTTTTAGAAGAGTCCCAAAACTCTCATTTTTTTAGCAGCCGATAGCCAGTTAAAAAATTGGCCATCTTTGTGGAATATGGCACCAAATTCTCTCTTTCGGTAAATTTTCGTTATATTTCGTTAATTTCCAGGAATCTTTCCATCCATTTTGCTATGAGATGGACCACTGTGTGAGTCAAAAACTTTGACCAAGCAGCTTCCCCCTCATTTGCTTCAGCGATATAGAGATGAAGCCCAAGTACAATGTCCACAAACCCAACACTTTCACCTCGAAAGAACTTCTTCCCTTGAGCTCTCCTTCTAGGTTCTAGGGCAAATCTTTTGCATTCTACTTTCCTCTCTTGGTTTTCTCTTCTCCGTCAACGAATACACTTCCTTATCGGTTCAGTGAAACTACCAACAATGAAAAACAAAGTTTTAGTGTACTAGCATTCAGGAATTCTCCCTCTAGTAGATTAAATGAGAATTGCTTTGTGTAGCACACTAAACATCAATCATGACTTGGTTAGGAGAGTTTTATGTGAGGGGAGACTAGGGTTATGCCCGGGAGCACATAGAGAGAACTAGAACAATGATTTTGTGAAAGATATGCCAACCAAGGTTGAAATTGATCCTACTTTTTCTGAGTTCGCAGCTACACAGCCTCGATAGATGGGGCTCATTGGCCATGTTGGGGCGTTTTGATAGTTGGCAAAAATGACATCATTTTTACAGAAATCTTGTAAAACAACTTATTTTACTCCATTACTCGATGGAAATTGTTGATGTATTTTTCTATTGCAATGTTTTTCATTGAACAACTATTATTCATATCATTTCTCTACAAACCGCCTGACATAAAGATCTAGGTGCATTAAGGATAGCGAGGAGGCGACCATATTCAAAAAAATCTAAAAAAAAATCTTTAACAGTATACTAAAATTGCAAGGTAATTTCAGAACATAAGAATCACACTCCCGAATATAGTATTTTGCCTCATAATTATGTACAAGTTTAAATAGATATGAATAAAAATTATTATTATTAGCTCATTTTTAGGAATAGTCAGTAGACGAGATTATTCAAAATGAAGATATTTTGCACTTTAAATTTTCTGGGCAAATTTTTCTAGCTATAGCTACATATCCTTTCACTAGCCCATGGTTCCGGATCTGTTCCTAAATAGATTGAAAGGTCCCTATTACCTTGTCGTCAACAATTTTGCCAGACAGAGCATGGCTCTCTGGTAATGGGTCCTGTGGCACAAGGGGCGGTTTTTCCAGGTCCTCATCGAGTAACTCGAGGATGAATGAGTTGACTCTGGCTATGGGCCTGTCGTTGTGAATCAGGACGGGGACTCTTTCTTGTGGGAACGGGGTTGCATTGGCGAGAAAGCGTGCCCTTGTTGAAGGATCTTGTTCCAGGTACTCCGTCTCGACGCCCTTTCATGTTTCACAGCCATTTTTATTCTCTGCCCAAATGAGCTTCCGGCCAAGCCCCGAGAAGCTTAACCTCTTGCACGTTTGACATTTAGGTTGCTATAGTTTGTGCTGTGAGTTTGTGGTGTATTCTTCTTGTTGCAATGTTTGAGACTTGAGAGCCTTCTCCTGTTTAATAGGGTGTTGGAGAATGTCCTTCCTTGTTCCTTGAATTTTCATCATTTTCTTATCTTTTGGTGGGGTCTTGTGTTTTTTTTTTTGCAACCAGCACACTCTACTTGACTCTTCAATATGACATTGGACCTTTTTTAAGGCCTTGTTTGGCTAATTTGTTTGTTTTTTTTAGATTTTTACCTGTTTTTTGTGTTTGTGTTTTTGTAACTTTAGTGAATTATTCCTCTTAATCAGAAGAATAAAAAAAAATCAATTTTGAAAACAAAGCCACTAAAGATAGCGTATTTTTTTCAAAATTAGACGATTTTTTTTTATATTTTCACGCTTATTTTATCAAGGAAAACCGAAAAAAGTATAAGATTTTGATCAAACTGTTATAAAAAATCATTTAAAATAAAAAAACTTGTCATACATCTCAATATATACTAGAGTTGAGTCTTGGGTTGCTAGGCTTCTTTTTTTTATTTTTAGTGAATTTTTTTTATAGAAGATAAAGTTTTAGTCAAGCGAGCTTGAAAAATTATAAAATTTTGAATCAAAAAATAAAAAAAATTATTAAAGATAAAAAAAATTGAATAACCAAAGTAGTACTTTCTAATATGTAATATAGGTATTATAAATCTGTTTATTTTGGATTAGGGGTGGGTGGTCTGTATCTAGCAAATCGAAAAGCAATTAAATGCTTCCGTATCAAACCGTTAGACAGATTCCAATGTAAGGAAGGTTCCCTAATTGATTTTTACTAGTGGGGCCGGGTGGGTTACCAGATTTGACTAATGTGGACAAAAGACAGAAACAAAAACAGAAACAAAAACAAAAACAAAAACAACAAACATAAAGAAGGAAATGTGAATGTTCGGTGACATCAGCCATGGCTACTTGCTCAAAATTTTTACTAAGAAAAATTAGTCGAATTCATTTTAGGTTCTACCATTTGCCATAGTAATGCCTAACCAAATTTTTCTTAGATCAAGAAAAA
>VIGQ01002221.1:0-13793 GCA_009663005.1 Actinidia chinensis | reverse complement strand
AAACGTAAGTATCTAATGCTTCTCTTATAATGAGTTTTAAACTTTGCTGGATCCAAAGGGATTGATGCACTATCAATACAATGCTAAAGCTGACCAATCTGCCACCACGATTTCTACCTTTGGTAGTGCTAATGCTGGCACCATGTCTGTTCCTACCACAATATTTGCTAGAAGCATTGATAACCACATTTTTTGCCAAGGGCCCTTCAAAACTGATGTTTGCCACAAGGCTGTTCTATGAGGCAAGTTTGATATCGCTTTCCTATACAGCAGCTGTCTCCAATTTCATCTTATTCGAATGTCACTGCAACATAATGTGTCAAAGTAACTGTGGCACTGTTTACTGTTTACTGTTTCAAACGCTATATAATATCCTTTTCATCATTTGACCGTATAGTAGTAGTTCTATTCTAATTTCGCTTCAGTTAAAACAATACCCCAAGGCACTGCAGACCAATCAATTTTCACATTTTTTCAACTGTTTAGTTAATTGATAATATATAAGATAAACAAGCATATAACTGGTAAGCTTGCATCTTCAGGACACTCCCAAAAAATGTCCCTCTAACAGGTACTTAATCGATATCACCAACCCATGTGGTCATTTACATAATTAATTGGAATGCTGACACATCTGTTTGACACATGGAATTTTTCTATCAATTGGCCAAGTTTAAACTCTCTATGATCCGGTTGAGGTGACTTGTGTGTTAGCTTCTCAACTAGTCGATTCATTAATGGAGAGTATCTATGAAAAAGTAAGGAAGATTGTTTTTTCTCAATTTGCACTCGGTTTGGTTGTTGAGAAGACAGAGGAAGGAACTGAAAGTATAAAGAATTAGTATTTTACTGAACCAAAGAAAACGAAACCAGGGCTGATAGTTTCTAGGACAAAAGGATGGCAGAATTCGGCATTTTTCCCTCAGAATTTTTCTTGCTTCAATTGTAGGAGTTAACAAATATGTTTCAGAAACTGTGTACTGTCCCTGCAAATGATATCGAACATGCCATTAGTTTCTTTACCTCGCATACGCTTTCTAAGCAGAACAAATAGGGAAAATAGAGTTTTATGGCCTGTGTGGAGTCCTCCGCATACCACTGTTTTCAGATCAATGGTTGATGATGTCTCCATCACTTGTGAACACTCCCACGAAATCTACCTCAGGTTTTTGCAGTTCAACGCTTTGTAAATAAAAGAGATTTTGTTTTTCAATACATTTGGAAACATTACACTTGTTGAATGCAATTAACAAACCAATTTCTAATCATTCTAATATGGAGCCCATATTTAAGAGTCTCCAAATGCTATTGTGTTGCCTTCTCATAGATTAATGCTAAAGGTTTGATGAAGTGAACTTATTTATTATAGAAAAAGAAATATGTGAAGGGGGACAGGACCCTACTCCACTATTACACAGAGAAAACGTAAATGAAGAAGAACTTAATGTTGATTCCCAAAGAACTTGAAAGTTTTGGCATCTATCTAAGGTTATATATGTAGCAAATACCAAGTCGATAATATGATTAAGATCTCTCACATTCTTCTTTTTGCACAAGATTTGCAATTAGTAGCTTAATACTCCGATTACAACTACCCAAGCCTAAGCAGTGGTCTCCCTGTTCTTTTCTAGTTGGGAAAGTTGTTTTTTATGAATTTTGGCATTTTCTACAAAAAAAATAAAAAAATAATGGTGAACTAATTATATCGTTTAGGGTGTTCTTGCCACTTGCATGCTTCCTCTTAGAAATTGTAATTAGGATTGGTGTTTGATCAGAATTTATAAGAAAAAAATGGAAATAAAAAAGAAAAGATAAATGATCAAATGTTGACAGAAACAATTGAATCGTCTTACGTTTTTTATTTTATTTTGTTTCCCTCACAATATCCAGAAATCCAACATAACCTAAATTTTTAAGTCTGTCGTACATAATCAAAAATAAATCTTCATTATTGTCCAAATTGGAGAGTGAATAATTGATAAGCAAAATGAGGACAAATGCCAATTGTTCCTTCGGATCTTTTTTCTCAATCCCTATATTGTTCCCTATTAATTGTTTACCAAAATTTAAAATATTTTAGAATATCATGTGCCAACCATGATATATTAGCCAATAAACCCTAAAACTTCTTAAAACAATCACCGTTCCTCCACTTGTTATATATTCATGGATTGCAAACAAATAAGGGTATTTTTAGATTGACCATAATATTGTGTTTTTTCCTAAAATTTATTGGTGTCTTTTAACATAAATTCCTTAAATTTTTCCTAATATCATAGATATCTCCAAGGAAAATTTCAAACGCAGCGGGGTCATTTGAACTCCCTTTCTCAACGTGATTCTCTCGAGATTCCAATGCAAAACGAAAGGGTCCATACATCCAAAAAATCAATTTCTTTTTCCTACAGTTTGGACCATAACAAATTATATTTTTGGACAATGTCAAAATAAGATGGAACTCGACATTCCCACCCTCCACCACTGGCCACTGGCCGCTTCTGCCTCACGGCTCCTCAATCAAAGTCTCTCAGAATCTCAAAAAAAAAAAATTTATTGCATTCTATAGAAAAACAAAACTATTACTTTACAATTGATTCACTGAGAAAAACATGAAAACAAGTACAATGTGAGAAAACTTCCAACTAAACAATAATATCCAAATTAAATTTTAGAATATCGCAATTAAAGCATGGTAGCATAATTAAATCAACATAAGTCATCGATTATTAAATCATATTGTAATTGCATACACAATCAAACAATATCGTACAATACCTAATTTCACACTCTAGAGTTTCACGAAAAAAATCTTTTGGTGTAATCTGTACGCGTTTCATTGGGTCTGGCGGATTCGGTTCCCAAAACAGGGCTGACCCAAGAAAATTTCCAGTTGTGTTTAGGGCTTGGATCAAGAGTTTGTGGTGTGGGCGTTAATGGTTCCAAAGACTAAGAAAAGAAAAGAACAAGAAAAAAAACAATACCAAGGAGTGTTATGGGGGAGAGAGGAAAAACCCAAGTGGTCTCACACCTTAAGCAAGGTGATAATGATGTAAAAAGAATAAAAATAACTAGATTAATTATACCAATATTCACAGAGTTTACGGATTGCAATCAATCGGTAGGTTATGGAGCAATGTAGAAAAATTTATTTGTTTGGAGGCCAAAGTGAATATTAGTCAAAAACTTTAAGGGAAAAAAAAAATGTTATTAGCCCTTAAAAAATATGCACGTATGTATGAATCAGAATCTTCTAAGCTTGGAGCTTTTTTAGACGAAGGATTAATACCCCGACCGAGGAAACACACATATTACATTTAAGTTTAAATTGTAAAACTAATATTTTTGCCGAAAAATTTAAAATCTAGAAGAACAGAACACATAATTCGACACGTTATGGACCACGCGGGATGCGTGCATTTTGGGGGGGGGAGACACGTGTGCACGTGTACCACGCATTGAGGTATTGTGCATGTGGCAAGTGAGGTGGAAGTGTAAGTGTGTATGTTTGTGTATGGTGTGAGCACTGACACACAAAAGAGAGGAGGGAATGCATTGTGTGCCCTATAGCCTAATAAAGCCAAACGGTGAGATTATAAAACTGCCCAGCAGCTCTCTCCCATCTCCATCCCACATAGAGGTGTTAAACGTGCTGTCGTGCCGTGCCGTGCCACTTTTCTCCGTGCCACCAGCTTCGTGGCCCGTGACGTGCCGAGCCCATTTACTTAACGTGCCTTGTCGTGTCGTTGCGCTTAATAGTGCCGTGCCATTTTTAATCGTGCCATACCGCTGACCATTTTCTTTAGTCGTGGCTGTGCCGTGTCGTGCTAATTTGTTAACCGTGTCGTGTCGTGCCAGGCTCATTTACTTAAATAGTGTCGTGCCGTGTCGGCCAGATTACTTAATCGTGTCTTTACCGGTTGGCCCGCTAACTTAGTTTGTGACTCTGTCATGCGTGCTGTACCCGTCTACTTAATAGTGTCATGTCCATATTTTAATCGTGTCGTGCATGTCCATTTTTTAATTGGGTAGGTTGTGTCGGCTAGCGTACTAACCGTATGACTCATGTTGTGTCGTCAATACAAATTGCATCTTTTTCCTCTTTAAAGTAGTTAGGTGACAAATCGCAGTCTTCATGGGCTATGCACCACCCGTCATATGTAACAAGTAAAAACAAGACAGAATTGTGAAAAAAATATTTTATTCATTATTTATTTTAAATTTTCCCCAATTTTTTCTTTAGTGATGGCATTTCGGCAAGTCAATTTTATTTAATAAAAATATTTTTTATGTAGTTTTTTCTATGGCAATGGCCATGAACAAGTCAAAATTTATTTATTTTAAATTTTTATTCAAAAAAATAATTTTATTTTTTCTCATTTTTTTATTATGGCGATAAGTTATTTAATTAAACTTATTTTATTTTTATTCATAATTAATCATTTCTTACCACTCCGTGCGTGTTAGGACCAATTATCGTGTCGTGGTTCGTTGCCGTGCCCACTAAGACGTATTGTTCCTGTGTCGTGCCAAACTAAGTCTGTGCCGTGCCTCGTGCCGTGCCAAACTAAGCCAAACTTTCATGTCGTGCCTGTTGCCGTGCTGGGATTTGGCCGTGCCCGGCCGTGCCGTGTCAGGACTAACTACCGTGCTGTGCTCGTGCCGTGCGATGCCATTATCGTGCCCCTGCCCGCTCAAATCGTGTCGTGCCGTGCTGTGCCCAACTTATACGTGCCCAAAACGTGCCCGTGCCGAGTTCTTTTCGTGCCGTGCCCGTGCCGTGTCGTGCCTGCAAGGGACCGCTTGACACCATCACTTCCACACAAACGGAAACATAGAAAGAAAGGGTAAAGACGAGAAATTAGAAAGAAAGAAAAAGTGAGAGAAAGACTAAAGGCACGATATTGTTTTTCCGCGATGTAATTCAAACCTTTATCTTCTTTATTCGTAAGCCTATATAGAACACCGTATCTAGTTTAATGTAAAATCACTAAATACCCCGAAAATGTTACACTTATACGTATTTTTTTTTAAATCAAAAGTCAAATGCGGAAAATCCGATGTTTTTTTTTTTTTTCCCCCCATCACTGGACGCCGCGTATTTTGATCCGAACTTCTGCATATGATGTCCGAATTACTTGATTTTAAATTGAGTTGAAAGATATTGAAATTATCAAAACTATCATTATAACCATTCTGTAAAAAATTAAGACTGTAAGTACTCAAAATTGACAATTACTGTACATTTCGAAACTGGAAAATAATTGTGCGAATAGAAATTTTGGAAATTTTATAAAACGGTTACCTATGTTTCTAAAATTCTGAAGATGTTATATGTTTAACAATTATATATCTAGTTATGTATATTTAATTTTATGAATTTATGAAATGGTTTCAATCTTAAAATAATTTATAACTGAAGCTACTGTTAATAAAATATGAACAAACTTGGAAGTTTGGCGAATTTTGAAAATAGATGCAACGTAAAATTTTTATAATATTTTTATTGTATTAAATAAATGTGTCTAGTCTATTATGTATTAATTTCGGAATCAAATTATTTTAATGAAATTTTATACCAATAAAGTTACGATGGCTGTTTTTTGGGAATTTTAACTGTTTGGCAAAAGAAATTCGAATTGTTAAATTTTGTTAAACTAAAATTATAAAATGTTCATATTCACGCCGGAAGAAGAATATTAAATCTAACATTTTAATATTACCCTAGGATCCGCATTCCAGAACTTTGCTCAGAACGTTAGCCCCGGTGTGTATAGAATCTTGGCATATATCGGTGAATCTTTTATGTATGACGTAGTATAAAAGTAACTGTTTTATATTCTTGAAAGTATTCATGTGTTTAAAAATGATATGTTTTTCTGTGTAAAAGTGCATGCGTTGTTTGATATACCATGAAATTATGAAATGATATTTGGTGAAATGTATGTTTTAAGTCGACACATAGTTCATACGATGCCCGTGCATTAGGGGGATGTTATTAGCGTGGTTGATGATAAGGAATCATGACCAAGATTTTGGGATGATTCATACCAATGTTAGGGGCGCTCTCTATGTTTTGGTGGTCGTTGAACAGTTAGGTGTTGTCGCAATTGGTCATCGTAAAGGAATGTAAAATTGATGTATAGTTGGCGTACCTGAGCATGAGTCCGTGGGGGATTGATTTTCTATTGTATTTTGTTGGAAAAATAGTCAAGGGATGGCCTAGTGAGCCATGGATTGACAAAAGCGTTTCATTTTCTATGTTTTTAAATGAACCGATTTTCAATATATTTTTACGGGTGCATTTATGTTATATATAACCTGACTCACACTATCCTATGTACTTAAGACGTTGTCAACGTACGCAGGTCAGGTGATTAAAAAGAGGGAGGACGCGATTGAGGGCAGGTGACCCTAGTGTACTGAGTTTTTTGATAATCCTGTACTTGTGATAGTCTAGGAACTTGTATGTTGTTGAACTCTGTATAGTTGAAACTTGTATGTTGAACTGATACAGTATTAGTTACGGTTGTGCCGTTGTTGCCAGAACCGTTTGATTTTTGGATCAAAACCTGACTATAGTTTGTATATATTGACACGTCCAGCTCTGTTTTTATTGGATGCTTCCGCATGTATTTCATTCAAGCATTATTTTGAATAATGTTCAGTAAATCCCTAAACAGGGGGGGGGGGGGGGGGGGGGGGGGGGGGGGAGGGGGGGGGAGGGGGACTTTAATTGGTTATAAAAGGCCTTAGTTAGATGTTATTTCCACTGTCCGGTCACGTGCCCTTGTATTATTGGTGGACCCC
The DNA here is from genome assembly GCA_009663005.1 of Actinidia chinensis. Taxonomy (NCBI): domain Eukaryota; kingdom Viridiplantae; phylum Streptophyta; class Magnoliopsida; order Ericales; family Actinidiaceae; genus Actinidia; species Actinidia chinensis. The sequence goes on along the minus strand of VIGQ01002221.1, from coordinate 6,986 downwards.
GGGGCGGGTCGTGACAAAGAAGGTCACATGTCTATTTACATATTGAAGTTAACAATTCTAGAAAAAATCGAGACAGTACGTCACAGATATATATCTATGCGTGCATCAACGGAAATATACCTAATTTTCCGACTCATTCTGCCATTAACTTGCCTCTCTCCTACTAAACAAACCTAATGAGGAAAAATAGGAAGCACACTATTCCAAGCTTGAAACTATCATATAAGTACCTGGGTGTACTTTATTTTGCCCAGAAGAAAGAAGAGTATTATCAGCACCATGCAGCCTGTTAAGGATAACAAGATGAGGCGGAACAGGCAATGAAATTGACAACACAAAAATGTCCATCTCTAGCTTATAGAGCTAGTGTTTGCACAAAGTGTGCAAACTCTATAACATAGCCAAACCATGGATGCTTTCTCCCTTCTCTTTCTTTTGATTACACACATAATGTATCATTAACTTTGGCAGCAGTTGTATCATATCATTCCACTCTTTTGACATAATAAAGTCCTGTTATCATTCGAAAAAACTGCTTGCCATAAAATATTTCCTTTACAATTGAAAATCCAGATCAAGTCACTGTTCTAAATAATAGAGGAAAGACCAAACAAATCACCAACTCAGAAAGAATAATCTTTATATCCTCAATTATGTATTACACCCCAAACAAGTGGAAAGGAAAAAATATCATCATGCTAAACGTAAATATCTCAACTAGGTTGCACTCTAGCTTGCGCATCATATGCTGTCCCTTAACCCTCAGATCAAAGCAGCTGACCTTTGCAAGCAACTCTTCAATTCAGCCACGAATGACCTAACAAACCGTTTCACATTTAATTTCGCAAATCGTGTAAATATCTTGAGGATCACCCATCTGCTCTGCCTCAGACTCAGTCCACAACTCCCTCCAAAACCCTCATTGAAAATTTCTTTAAATTGGACTGAGACCTCTTAAAAATTCAGTTCATCATCTTGCGTAAACTTTTGAACTTCCTTCGACAAAGCCGATACACAATTCTCAGCCCCCACACGGTCCATACACTGGGTCTCTTTCTTTGTCAATTGACTCCACCATTATAGCTGCATCTGCTACACTCAGATGGGGCAGTTCCTAATCCATCAGATATTCAATCCTCGCGTTTCTCTCCAAGGTTTTGAATTTTTCCTGGCACAACCAAGAGCTGACACCTCCCCATCCGGTTTCCTCCATCCTCTGACAACGAAAGGTGCCTCCATTTCGAAAGGCACGTTCTGTTTTTTCCCATCATCTTTTTTCCTTATTCGACATAGAACATAATCATTCAATTTAGGCGGTGGTGTAACGAAACCCCATGGCGAATGATACTCCTTCATGACCATCTCCAGTGTGTGTTCGGCCCTTTCCCTTATAAACCAAATCTTCTAAATCCAATCGTCCTTCCTTCTGGTCCTTAAGAGGGATCCTGTCCATCTGGCCCTTTCCACTACCTTTGCCACGTTGCGAATAAAGTTTGAACCATCAGCCTCTTGCCTTTCTTCTTGCAGTTTTCACAAAAAAATAGCGTGTCTTCTCCGTCCCTCGACCAAAAATCTCCCCCACGGTTCCTCTTTCCAAAGAGGTCCACGTTCTTCAATCAAACCCTCATCAACTGAAGACGTTTGTCCTGAACCTTTCGGTATAGAATATAAATTAGTTCATGATCTTCAGGACTGAATTAAATCCATACGGAATCGGTAAAGCCATCTGATGAGATTCTTGAAGGATAGACGTAACCGACTGGACTGGTTAAGCATCTGATGAGCAGCTTGAATGCGAAGACGGAAACCTGTACCGCCATCTGAGATCTGCTTGTACGGAGAGAAATCTGAGAGCAGCTTGAACGAGAAGAGAGCAAAGTTTTGAGAGAGAAGAAAATGGAAGAGCAGCGTTGAACGATATAGACGAAGAAAATGCAAGCACTTAAGAAAGAACTTGAAGTAAAAAGAAAAAATGGATTGATCTATTAGAGGTTTTAGTTTCTTACAGATTTGGAACAAATCTGATTCGAAAGTCACTATATTCCTATGCTTGATTCCTATCAAAATTCTGATTCCATAGACTTTCCTTCATTTATCAAATATAGTACATACAATCTTATATCATACATGAATGAAATTATGATAAAAGGATAGCACATATGAATTAAAAGATAGCCATCTGAAGTTAAAAAGGATAGGCATAGATAGGCATATACGTACATGAAGATAAAGTCTTCCACATGGAGTCCTATAGTCTTCCGTGTTAACAAAAATAGAAAAGTCTTCCTTGCATGGAAGTTCCTGCTGAACTCACCAACTTCCACTGAACTTCACACCACAACTCCCAACGTCAACTTGAATGGAGTTGGAAATTGTCAACAGTGGAACTCCCCGTGACTTTTGAATATCTACAATCTAGAAAAACAATAAACCATAAATTAGATAAACCATAAATGCAAAACAATTGTATGTGAAGAATGAAAACCTTAGATTCATACTCCCATCAAAAGCCTTCACTGTTTACAAAAGGCCTTCATTTTCATGATCCAATACAACAAAACCGTTGATTGGATAAGACTTGCCAACTAAAATCAAAACCACCTTACATTTTCAAATTTGGAAGCCAAATTTTCTTCTTTGCGAAAGTAAATTAAAAAAAAAAAAAAAAAATTGTACGCGAAGATTAAATCCGTAAGACCCTGAAATTCCCTAGACTCCTAACACCCATAAAACCATTCATTACAAATCCATCCGTGTTTTCTTGTCATCGCTTTTCCAACTATTTTCTCGTGATGATCACAATGCAAGTTTTCCTGCTCCGACTTCTGCGGCTTCGCGAAAATAGTGGAGACGAAACGAGGGTAGTGAGAGATAGAGAGGTAGAACCAAATTTGGTGCTCGTAGATAGTCGCTACTCCTATAAAATTCTGTGTAAAATAGACGTTCCCTCCCTTTATCAAAAAGATAAAAGTAAAATCTTATCATATATCAAAGGAAAAAATGAATTTTATTTTAGAATTTTCATTGATCCAAAAAATCCAAGTAAGAATGTTTGAAAATCAATGAATAAATATAGTTTTTTATCTATAAGATATTAATATTTTTTAATCTTCGAAAGGTTGGCATATAGTTGTGATTCAATTGGAAAAACTTTGCAATTGAGCATATTTTTTTTACTATCGAATTATTTTTTTATGAGACCCACAAAAAAATAGTAAAATACTTCTTTCTTTTTTCTCATTTCTCCCAAAATAGCAATTTAAGTTTTTTTAATTCATATACTTTCTAACTGATTCCCCATTTGTAATAATTATTTTTTCGTATATCATTTATTATCTGATGTATATTCTATCTATTGTTTTAAGAGTTGTTTTTTTTGTCGTAATGCTTATGTACACAGACAATTACTTTCCTTCCATAATACGAACAGTTCTAACTTCATTTTTCTTTAGCAAACATTTACTTTAGCGAAAAAAGATAGTGCGCCCCCCATTTGCATCTCTATTTGTTTTCCGAGCTATCTGATTTACAATTAGTCATCCAAACTCAAAGCAATGTGGCTGAGGAGAGTCATTTAACAAGCGTTCAGAAGTTGCAAGTCCGGTGGTACTTTCAAGATCCTAAAAATCACGGTCCCATATACATACGATGCAAAATAAAGTTTCAGATTCTTGGTTTGCATTTGTTAGGGATAGTAGGCAGATTTTTTTGGTTAGAATACTCTCGTTTTTGAATTTTATTTTTTCAAATTATGTATTCTTGTGACATATTCGTACTTTTGATTCGAGTTTTGTATAACTCCAAGCTGATTACTTGTTAAAAAAATGAACAAAAAACACAAAGAGTGGATCCGGCCCAAATTTTTATCGATTTGTTTTGGAATGTCTGTTGACCGGACACAAATTACTGCTCGAGCACTTTTGTAATGAGAATTGAAAAAGTAGCCAAGTCAAAGAGTGATAAGGAATTTGGATAATTTTTTACCTTTTTAACTTTACTTTCGTTCTCACTGTTTTAATTAAATATAGTAAAATATAATTTTTTTAAACAATTGCAATTTAGACTTGGTCTACATTCGTTAAATCTTGTATAAAAATAGCTACGGGTTCACGCATATGACCTATATAAAGAGAAACTTCATTTTCTATAGTTTTTTGGGATAAAATATTTTTTCCCGTTAGTTGACAACATAATTTTAGAATAGATTTATCTTTTCTCCATTTACTACTACTTTCTTCAGCCAATGTTTATAAAAATCTTGTTTTAGTTCAACAACTATAAAAAACGCATAGATTTAATAAAAATTTTAAATTTTAAATGCTGGAATCCGATAAATTTGACAAACTACGACGACGTGTTTTATAAAAAATTCTTTCATAGCTACAACTTACAACACCACTCGTAAATGCATTAAGAGTTTAGACTAAGTTTTCACCCAATAACATGCTAAGGGCGGAGGGACATTGGAACCCAAGTAGGGTGAATTTCTAACCCCTATTGACAAAATTACATATAGTCCTTGTAAAAATTACTATAACTACAATTTCACTAACTTCTTAAAAATTAATAATTTTTTCCTAATATATCACAATTATATTGACCCCACAACAAAATTATTTTCATGAATTTGACTCCACTGAAATTATTTTTTAGTTCTGTCCCTAGATATGGCAATTGACTGATCAACAGAATATCTTTTCATATTGTAAGTACCACCCCACTCATCCTGCCCCAGTGATAGAGAGAATAGAACTTTATCCCTTAATTTAATAAAAGTTGTTTGGCATTGTGTGTTCTTGCCGTTCTTTCTAACTTTTCACTTTTGACCGACCTGGTCCAGTAGTTGTCCCTCTTTGGAATACATCACGCTTCACATTCTTTCAACTTGGACCTGCAACCTAGATGCTTCAATGTTCATTATAGGCCTCGTTCCGCCTCATGACACGCTCATCTGTTCTCTCACTGTTTTCTTCTTATACGTCAACTCTCTTTGGAGTTTGTTAACCAAAATCTCACTTTTCCTAAGTTCGTGACTCATTTACTACAGTCACGTCTCAGATAATGAAATTACGAACTCGCTCCACATTTTGATGGTACATTCCATCAAGCCCAGCCTGAAACAATACTTATGAAACAATTATATCTGAATTTCAAATCTGGAATAGAAAATCACCCACATCCTGAAAATCATGAACATCCAAAATCATCCACTAAAACTTTCACGCTTATATAATCATAATTACAAACAATACAAAAGGCAAAATACGACCAATGAGGGGTTCGGTTGGGAAAGGGTTCTATATAAGGCCCGGACCAACGGGATCTCTGAAATTCTAAATGTCAACAAAATTGCGTCTAAGACAAGGAGCTTCCAAATGCAAACCAATGGGTCCAAAATCAGATTTCTTCTTTCTACATTTGGCCCAAACACAATTATTGTAGGACAATGTCAAAATAAGATGAACTCGAAACCCACCCGCCCTCACCGACCATTGCCGCTGCCTCCACGGCTTCTCACTCAATGTCTCTCAGGATCAAAGAATTGCTTTTTTTTTTTTTTCAAGAATAGAACATTATGTTTACACTTTACACGTAAGACAAAGCCTTCGCACTTGGAAAACCACGAAATCAAAGACCCGTTTGGCTGGAGGATTCAAGAGATAACTTTTTCCCCCGGATAAACTCCCTATCCGGCGTTCGGTGGTTTAAAACGTCCCGATAACGTTTTCCCCCGGATCACTTTTCTCCAGTAAGTGGATAGAGACGGATAATTTTGGATTGCCCTCACCCTAACCAAAGTTATCGCGGACGATAGAGGCCGGATATCTATATCTTATATCTATATCTATTATATTTATAAATATATTTATATTAGATTTTAGATTGTATATATATATTTTTTCATATCTAATATTTATATTTTCCTTCCTTATCTCTACACTATCCCCCCGAAACCACCCTTCTAAAAAGTATCCAAACAAAATTAAAGTTATCACCATTCAAAGTTTTTTCCCCTCTAAAACTTATCCCCTAATGCTATTCGGCCAGCCAAACACCCCAAGTGTTAAGGTTAGTACTTGTAAAAACCCACCAAGCCGAACAACAATTCGTGAAGATTTCTCCACTCCTTTACTGAATGTTTTAAATTATTTGGAAAATAAATGAAAAAGAAAAAAAAATCAATAAATTCCAAGCACATATCACAAGATATGTTATTACAACCATAAATCAGAATTTTTGGCTTGGGGACTAAAAAAATTATTGCAATCTATGAGGCGAAACAAAACTTTACTTTACACTGATTCACTGAAAACAAGTATAATATGAGGAAACTTCTACCTAACAACTAATATCAAATCAAATTCTAGATCTACAGTCCAACAGCATGGTAGCAATATAATCAACATGATCATCCGATAGAAAAAAAAAAAACAATTATATTGTAATGTGTATACATATCAAACAGCATGTAACAATAACCTTAATTTCACAGTGTAGAGTTTCACGAAAAAAATCTTTTGGTTTAATTTGTGTAAGCTCTCATTGGGTCTGGGATTCGGTTCCCCAAAACAGGGTTGACCAAGGACTGTCCAGTTGTGTTTTTAGGGCTTAGATTAGGGGTTTTGGTGTGGTCTTCTGATGGTCAATACTAACAGTGGAATAATGATACTAAAAATCTAACAATAAATAGATAATTAATACAATGTTCACACAGGTTTACTGGTTGCTCATGAATTGAACTCAATTCGGTATGTACGGAGCAATTGTGGAAAATTAAATTTGTTTGGGGGCCAAGTGAATATTATTTAAAAACTGTTAAGGGAAAAATGTTTTTAAGGTTTTAAAACTCCAACACATGCTTACAAGTTTTTGTTTTTTTTTGCTTAATGCCTATGTACGCATATCATTAACTTCATTCCATAATACAATTCTACGTCATTTTCAGTAGCCAATATAACTTTAGGCGAAAATAGTTTAGTTAGGAA
>VIGQ01002218.1:7500-17564 GCA_009663005.1 Actinidia chinensis | reverse complement strand
CAGATCCTGTGTTCTCTAATACTGGTGTGCCTTGAAGTTAGAAGATTGTGAAAAATGCACTTGCCTTACCACCTCTGGGTGCTATTACCACCCAACCTTTGCAGAACTTCACATTCAAGGGATGAAGGCAGTGGAGAATGGTGGGCTTGATTCTAATGGGCGGGGTTTGCTCAAACCCTTTTCTTCTTTGGAGATTTAAGCTTTGAGACAGGCCAGAATGGAAAGAATGGTCCTCCCCTTTTGGAGTTTGATGCTGAAGCTCAATCATTTGCTCCGACTTCAGAGCTCTCCATTAAAAGTTTTCCTAAGCAAAGACGCTGGAGATTATGAAGTGCCCGCAGTTTGGTGGTCGAATGGCTTCCTACCCTACAGTGTCCCCATGGAATTGAGGAATACCCTTCTCTTCTGATTCACCTCACCTCCTCCTTTCCTCTTCTACGTGTTTCATTCCATGTTTCCTTTAATAGTCAGAAGTAGCCGTGAACGTGTAAGCCGTCTAGTCTCACTTACATCCCATGCATCTGAGAACATGCAAGAACGCACATGTCTGCCGAGCTGGTTTTCTCAAGGGATGATGGGACTCCAAGATTGAGATTGTTATAATGTTCCAAACCTTACAATATTGGGTGTGGCAGAATGATGTCAGACGACACACTCTCCCTGCCCTCCGAGTTTGCAGATTGAAAGCTGCCCACACTTATTTCTTCCTTGTTCGAAGAAAGAAAAGGAGGCAGCAGCAACAGTCCGAGGGGCTGCCTAACATAATGAATCTCGAGTATCTGGAAATACATTGTTGTCAAAAGCTGGATAATTTGCCCACAAGGGGCTTCCGTCTACGTTGAGTAACAACTTCAGATTGATGTTGTGGACTCCCCTCGTCTGCAGTCCTACCTGAGTTGATGATGCTCAATAATCTTGAGAAATTGGAAGGTTCTAATTTTCAGGGCGCTCACGTGCTTATGTGGCCGGAGCGGTGGCTACCGTCCACAACTCAAAACTGTTTATATCCATAGTAAAAAGCTGGAGCATGCTAGCAAGGGGATGACAATTATTGGTCCCATCTCTTAATCCATTTCATATCCACTTTTGTGTAGCCTCAAAACCTTGCCCGATGTGTACAAAAATCATGATCCCAGGAATCTCAATAGGTTGTTTATATCATATTGTGATATCTGGAATTCATCTCTTCCGGAAGGACTGGTCCCCTCTTCCTCACAGACAACCCAGCTGAGGGAATTGTTTATACAGGGCGGGAAGAAGCTCGATGCGGCCGCCACAAAGTGCGTACAACAAGAACTGGCAAACCTCACAATCTCTTCAGCAGCTGGACATAGATAGTTCCCCTGCAAGGCGGCTGGTAGGTATCGCCCTCCTCGTTCTCATGGAAGTGCAAAATTCCCTCACCACCTCAACAAAGCTTACCATCCGCAACATCGATAAGCTCCCCAATCACGTGGGGTTTGCATGCACGGTGTGGCTCGTCTTAGAGAACTCCGTCTTAAGATTCTAATTGTGTGTCAGTCCCAGAAGATGGGTTTTCGTGGCCACCTCTTCTGATCCGTCCGCAGGATCGAGAGATTCCAAATCGGGAGAAGCGATCGGGTCCAAGGTCTGTCAAACCCTCACCCTCTCTTGAAGCATTTTTACATGGTGAATTGCCCCATGGTCACAGCCATTGCAAGAACTAGGCGGCTTTCCCTCGCTTCCGAGACTGTTTGGAAAGCTTTTAGGCCCCAACCTCTGTATCGCATTGCAAGGCTAGGGCTGCTTCCCTCGCTTTTTGGAACTGTGAGTCTCTGTTTCCCCCAACCTCGCATCATTTCCGGAGCAAGGGCTGCCTCTCTCGCTTTTGCAATGGAGATCGATCGATGTCCTGGATAGTTGGCAACATCTGTGTGGAAAAGAAAAAAGGCCATATTGGCACCTTCAGAGCTCACATTCCTCGCGTCTGTATAGAGTTCCAATTATCTTTGACCCAGTCCCGGTTCGTGAACTAATAAAATAAATAAAACTATTGTTATTTTTGTTATGTTTTCAAATTAATATTTCCCTTTTAGCTGTCCATCCCTCATTGATTACTTTTATGTATTGGGGGGGGGGCCTTTTAAGTCAAATTGACTAAGCATTAAAAGGTCCAGTAGTTTTGCCCATTTTGTCCCTGTCAGTACTTATAATTAACCTCTGGTTGATGCAGCGTTGGGAATTACAGTGAATGTGTGACGAATTGAGGGCAAGCAGAGCATGAGGCCAGAGGCTGACAAGGAGAGACCAAGTAGGGTTTGGGGGACCTGAGAGTAGGAAGGCAGGACTCCATGAGAGAGGTATTAGACCAATATAGCGTGGGAGGGAGGGGAGTTCCGGTCTTTAGAATGTGCAGGAGAATGTGGCAGCTTTTTGAACCGATCGCGATACGGGATCCGGGACTCGGGTATCCGAGATGGGAATAGACGTCATAGGATGGTGTGTCATGTATTGGTTTTAAGTGGTAGTGACCTGAATGGTAAGGGGAAATATGTGTCAAGAAAGGTAGGAAACTTGGGATGAGAAATTACAAAAGAAACTTGAATAGTATTGAGCGGAAAACCGAACATACAGGCAAGGGAGGTTTGTGTGCAGAAAAGAGATGAACGCAGACTGAATCTCAAAACTGTTAAAACAAACAAAATTAGGTATCGGATCAGGGGGTGAACACCAAAAAGCAGGGGGGAGAAAGGGTCAACAAGCTGTGGAAGATTGGCGCAAAAAAATCTTCAAGATTGTTTGCAATATATTATAATAAACAAACCAAACAGGCTAAACCGGGGGACAAGCAAATTGAACCGAAACCATTTCTGATTTTTTCCTTCAAATATTTATGAATTTTTTGGGTTTTTTAAAAAAAATGGAATTTCGATTTTGAAAAATCGATATTCCAACTTTCCTAAGTTGTAAATTTCTTGAGTTGTGAAAATGCATTCTCGTGGGGGGGAAGGTTATCTAATTGATTTGGATTTTATGATAGGATTGTGATGTCAGAGAAGCTAGACACTGCTATTGTGTGCATTGGAGGGGCTAATTCACAGAAGCGCGACAGGAGAGAAGTCGAGATCGGAGGCACGAAGTCACCGGATGGGACCGGATCCCATAATGATGCAATAAACCCATGTTAAGAAAGCTTTCTTTCTTCTTTTTTTTCGGTGTTGTGGTGTTTACGGGAACAAAACAATATTTTTTTCGTGCCTAGGATTTCTATTTACTATATGTTTGAGGCGTTCTTTTATCCTGTTATTCACCATAAACCTGCACTATATGATATTTTAGCACAAACACGGAAATTTTGAGTATAAGGCTTTACTCGTTGTTTGAGGCCTGGGTCTTGTGATTGTGTGTAGGGGAGTCTGGGTGGAGCTTCTTTTGTGGTTGGGTAGTGGGTGGCTGTAAGAATGGTCTCTGTGAAGTGTAATGGCTGCAGGGGGTCGTAGATGTGTGGAATGGGACTGTCTGGGAGTTGGTGCGTGCGGGGGGGGTGTTAACGGAGGGAATTTATTAATCTGTATTTATTATTGAGCGTGTCCGTGAAGACGTGAATTGTCGGAAGTTTAACTAGGCGAATTTCTTCGCTCCGTTGTATATATTCATTTTGTTGTAGAATTTATTCCAAGGATAAACTTGTGCTATTTGTTTCATGAACCTTCCCAATTTTTTTGGCAATTTGTGCAGCGACGGATGAGGGTGTGCGGGGTGGGGTGGCGTGGCTGAGATTTCCTCGCGTGTTTTGTAGCGGAAAGTCAACCAACTTTTTCATCAGCACAGCTCATCTTGGGGAGTTTAGACGTGAATGAATGTTCAGATAGGACTTTGGGGCTGTTCCAAACTTGTCGTGTTGCCCCTCCAACTACTACCCGGGCCGTTCTGACAGGTGTAGAGATGTGGTCACATTTGTAGTATTTTTCCATGGTTTGTTGTGATGGGGGGGGGAGGGGGGGGAAGAGGGGGTTCTTTTTTAGCTTCATTAGCTAGTAGATAGGGGTGAGATTGTGTGTGGGCAGGGCAGTTCAGCAATAAGTGTGGGGTTGTGGCAACATGAGGCAGAACAGTGTGTAAATGCTTCATATGGTTCACAACATGAAGCAGTGTCCAACGAAAAGCCCTCGGTGTGTATTGGGTGGTCTGTAGGGATGGGTAAATATAAGCATACTGGATGTTATCGTAAATACAGATTGTATATCGCATTTTTGCCACTTTAGTAGTTTATTTCATGTGATATAGGCGATGATGAAGAACTCGCCTATAATACGATCAAAACAATACGTAATTAAGTTTTGCTATTCAAGATGAATAAAATCATTTGTATTTTGTCCCTCCCTTTGGTGGTGTTCAAGGATTTGTGGTTTAACGTTGTTATTTGTTGTTTTGGTATGTTTCATAGGAGTGACGGGTGAGGGAATACTGTGTCGCGGGGGCTGCCCTGTTGGGTTCGTGGCTCCTTGTTGTCGGGCCGGAGCAATAGGGGGGAGATCATAATATGCGACCATTAAATTGCTATGTGTTAGGTATTTGCCTTAATCTTGTGGAAGGTCAAGATCTTTTGTTTCTCTTTTTCTCTGCAGAGTGGTAAGGAATTACTTTTGTAGCTTGTTCTATGTTTCAGGAGAGGCTGGGCGGCCGTAATTTTGGTAAGCCTGATTTCTCGCTTGGTAATTTATAACTCTATTTGCAGATTTCCTTTTTGCTCAACACGCTTAATTACCAAAGAAAAACGGGCATTAATTACAACAGCGCCGCGTAGTGATGTGGATTGGCGATGGATGTTAAGATAACGTTGAGGGGAAGTATGACAGTTGTAGTGTCAAGGACGCGGAGCAAAGGGGGGAAAGTTGTAAATAATTTCTTGGTTGATGTTGACTTGTAAACTCCCAAATGGAATAGTGATACGACTTCATTTGGGATGGATGGTTATTAATGTTTGGGTATTTGTTACGTAATTGTTTGTGGTATAAGTATAATTTTTGTTTTGGTGTGTTTGTTGTAATTTGAATGAGTTAAGAACGGGAAAAAGTGATGGTAGTGATGCAGTTTTGTGGTTAGTTATTAATCTTGTGGTGTGATTTTTATTTCTTGTTTATGGGTTATTTTGGTGGCGTACTCTTTGGGTGGGTATGTTGGGTGTAGGTGAGTCTCTCCTTTTTTTTTGGGTGGAAAGTTTATGCTAGTTATGGGATGCTGTCAGCGAAATGGTATTGTGGTGTGGCGGAAGGGGTGCGCAATGGAGCGCATAATTGGCAATTAACGTGATACAACCGCTGTCTGGTGGGAGTTTAATGTCCAATCCATGGTGAGGGTGGGACTAATTAGTGGGTAAACTATAGAGGGGTAAGCAATGGTAGTTGGTGATAAGGGGTAGGGTGGCGGACCGCGAAGGTGCCGCTGAGATGGATAGTGCTCGGGACTATCAGGGTGTGGGGTGGGACTGACAGTTGTGTGGGGGGGGGAGAATGGGCGAGTAGTTTTAAAAAGTAAGAGGATGTGCAGGGGGATATGTGAGGTACGAGAAGATGACAGTCAAACGTCAGTGTGTGGGGTGTGGGGGTGGGGGGGTGGGGTGGGTAGGCAAGAAGAAAAAAGGGAGGGGGAGTTTGTAGGAGAAGAGAAAAAATATTCTACAGGACTCGGATTCCACAGCTTGTCGCGGTGTGCGACCCCAAAGTGGGGGAGGAGAGAGGGGTCCACATCGGGGGTGGTGCGGCGGGCGTGTGGCACCAAGAGCGTGGTCGGACGAATGGTTACGTGGTGATACTGGCCGTGGGTGAGTTCGGTGGGGGGGGGGGTCCACCGCACAGACGGGTCCACCGTCCGTGTTGATAATAGAAGAGTCCGGTTAGTGTTGAATTTTTGAATGATGGTGGTTGTTCGATACGGCATGGAGGAGTAGGGGAGGTGAAGTCAGGGCTAAAGGCACGGGAAGGCTAGGGGGTTACCTAGAAAAAATAAAGAGCACGTCCGTATTCGCAAAATAATGTGTTGGGAGATACGATTAAGGGTCAACGGACAAGTCAGGGAGGCGTGTCGGTGTCAGTGTGGGTGGATGGAGTTGCGTTTCAAAAAGTATGTGTGGACTACGAGGAATGTCAATTCCACGGGCCACAGAGGGAGAGGGTGTCGTGGTCGGGTGTGGGTGGAGAGTGGGTCTAAGATGGAGTAATGGCGGTAAGTGATATTGTCGGGTGTAGGGGGAGGGGGGGATGGGTGAGTGGTGGAGGGGGAGGGGGGGTGAGGAAGGGGGAAGTATAGAGGACGTGGTGGTCTCCACGTTCGGCTAGGCATATACATGAGCACGAATTCTACCCCCGTTGGACTGTCCTACACTACTGTTTTTCTGTTGGAACATTGGATGAAATAAATCATTCTGAAAATTAATACTTTCTTACAAACTGAGATGGGAATACCATATGGGTATACCAATAAACCAAGACTCCCTAGACTCTCTAACTAAACAAGCTTAGATTCACTGATATGCAAGCCCCCATTTTGAACCAGCTCTAGCAGCTAGCCCCTGCCCTGGAATGTTTGCTACAAGATTCAAAGAAATGCCAACAATCTGAAATAACTGAAGCAACAACTAAAAACAGAGCCTTTGAAACGCATTATGCCATTCTGGGAACATTGCTCGAGATCGTATTCGCACCCGAAAATGTATGATGCCCCGCTGCACTGCAACTGTGATCCTTTCTAAATGCCCAATGCTTCTTGCTTCTGCAATTCTAGAAGAGTTAATTCCATGAAAACAGTCCAAAGCCCACCCCAACCACACTTCCCAAATTGTTTTCGGGCTATATAATACCATGTTCTACCAAGTTTCATCCGTCCTTTTCATCCACGGCAAGCACCGCATTAATCTCACGTAATCTCCTTGGGAGGACGCCAACTGCAATACCTTCTTGAGATGTCTGGCTATCCTCCACCCACCTGCCTCTCTCACATTTATCCCACTTTGAATTCCTTGAAAGAGGCTAATGCTTTGTTGTGCCGTACAATCGATCCACCCAAGTCACACACACTCAGAAAAACATATACCACAACGCACACTAACACAATGATTTACGAGGTTCGGCAAGGTGCCTACCGTCCTCGGGTGACAGAGTTTTACTATATGGAGAAACCGATACCATCTCAATTTTCTCTCTCAAACAGAAAGAGAGAAGAAAATAAACCAAATAAACTAACTACGCTTCTAAAAATCTCATACTCCTATATCTGAGACCTTGTGTCTCTTTTATAGGCAAGTGCATAGAATTCAAATCCACAATGACTGTTGTACTCCAAGCCACAAAGAAGTTGAAGCCACTCCAACCCAGAGTTTGAAAGCGAGCGAAGCCAGATTTAAGGGAGTGTATGGCCAATCCAACAATCTCCACCTTGGCGGGGGGGGAAACTTCTTAGTCTCTCAAATAGAGTAACGCTGCCACGGGGGGGGCAGGCGAAGGCGCCTGAACTGTAGAGTGCTCGCATGTGCTGCGGGGGGAAGATAGGGATCAAGTCCAGAATGTGTGAAACGTTGATCCCAGAAACAACCTTTGTCCTCATATCAGCATGTTGTCCGCAGTAACGGGGGGGGGGGTCGGGATCGTCTCAGCAATAAAGGTATCTCCTGGGAGGACATAATCGAATTTCTCGACAAAATGGAAATCCGGACATCATGTGCGTTGGTACGAGATCATGATGAACAGATTCTTCGCTAAACAACTAGCACTTCTGACTGTCACATAAAACGTAATATGCTCCTGAGAAATAGCAGACCAAGGCATTGATCAAGACCATGTACGCATCCTTCGTTAAAGCTTCTTGCACTGAACTGCGTTAAGAGAAGCCGAATGTATCAGTCCCTGCTTCAGTCGTAGACAAAGCAAACTGTAGACAGAAAGAGTAAGGAAGCCCAACTTACACCCGGATGGCCAGCCAGCCATGTAAAACGATATCCATCGTCGATCGTCGTGTGGTCAAGATCACCAGCATGCGTGGCAATAAATCAACATAACCACTGAATACTGACTTGGCTTTTCGTTCCTCTGAAATTTCAAACCACATCGCTAGCCATGAATAATACCGCAGAATCCATTTCACAGTCACACACACTCACAAGCACTGCCAGTGGTCCTTTCCCGTGGGTCCTGCGTCTACCTCCTGACCATCGCTAAATAGCATGTGAAATATCCGGGGTCCCTGTACACACCAATATCATACATCAGAGCACCAACACATTAGGCATCAGAACACTCGCCATATGCTTTTCGCTCATCATCTGTGCAAGGAGATATAGAAGCACTCAATTTGAAGTGAGAGGCCAACTGCGTACAAACAGGTTTAGCTGAACTATCTATGGTCCAATTTCTTCTTAGAACGATCTCAATACTGAGTCTGATTCAACCAAACTGTACCTTCCCTCTCTGTCCCTCTTCATTAACTCCATTCCCAGAATTTTCTTGGCTTCACAAGATCCTCATTTCACAAATTCTTGACTGAGTTGAGCTTTCAGCAATCTGTCAATCTCCACCTTGCTCTTAGTGCGATCAGATATCATCCACATATAAGAGCAAATAAATCATGGAACCGTCGTGGATTTTACGACAAACACACAGTTATCAACTACTCCCTTTGTATTGTGCTCCACATAAACTGATCAATCGCTTATAACCCGTCGAGAGACGGCTTTAACATATAAAGACTTCATTAACCGACATGCCAAATGTCTTCTTTGCCAGGTACTTTGAACCCATCCTGGCTGAAGCATGTATATCATCCTCATCCAAATCACCATGTAGAAAGCGGTTTTGAACATCGAGTTTGAGCCAACTCAAGATCAAACTGACAACCAAAGCTAATAAAATAACGAATAATGACAATCTTAACAATAGGAGAAAATACCTCATTATAGTCTATCCCTTCTTCTTTTCTGAGTGTAGCCTTTGCCACCAATCTAGCTTTGAATCTGACTCCCGGAGTAATCGTCCCTTCTTGGCAAATACCCATTTGCAACCGATAACTTTCATCTTTCCTTTAGCACTTGTAACCAACTCCCAGTCTGATTCCTTGTGAAGCGACTTCATTTCTTCAATCCTAGCCTTTTCTGTCTTCCCATCCAATTTTCTGTCTCTGTATGCATCTTTGTAAGTACAACAACGGCACTCCCTCAATCACTGGACGTGCATCATAGGCCACATTATCAGTATATCGAGCATGTCTCTGAATTCACTCTCTGCTGTCACTAGTCGCATAAGAATCTTCTCTGATTGTGAAATGTTTGAGCCTCTGTTCAAAAATCTGATGTAGTATCAATATCATCGATTCCTTGTCATGAATATCAACTCTCTGAACCGTCTTATTGGCACTACTTGACTCTCAAGCTCCACCACCTGCTGAGTAGATGTCGGAACTGGACTCAAATTCTCTTTCTCAGATGTAACATCCCCGACCTCGTCAAATAACATCTCTGCTCAAACCACTTTCTTCAACTTCGGGACACCAAAGTCTGTATACCTTTGTACGCAGAACTAAACCCAAATATGGCTTTTCTTGGCCTAGGTCCCCTTGGATTACAGTCACATGAAAAGATGCCGAACATCTCCAAATACATGTAAAATAATCATAATCTGAAACCAGTTTAACCAGACCATTACCATCCATTGGTGTTTTTCCACCAATCCCGCTGGCAGGTAAGCTGTTGACGAGATGAGAGCATAGCTCACTGCTGAACACCTCTGCTCAAAATACTTGCGCAAATCCACGCGTGAGGAACAACATGCAATCGAACTTTCGTCACCATATGTACGGGTCTGGCGTTTCTCTACTCCGTTCTCTGAGGCTTACGCGAACTTGTGAAGTTCCTGATATCCCTTCCTCCGGCATATCTTGAGAAATGTGATCATATTTGTTTCGTCCTCCATTATCAGACGGATCTTCTTGATTTTTCTGCCTGTCTGATTCTCCACCATTGCTTCCAACTCAGAAAGATATCAAGAACTTCATCTTTATGTTCATAGTGTAGACCCAAACCGTCTGGATAAATCGTCGATAAAACGTAACAAACC
>VIGQ01002214.1:30000-32327 GCA_009663005.1 Actinidia chinensis | reverse complement strand
ACAGCGTCAGCTACGACTTTTCGGTAGGGGTCACCTAACAGCCAGTCATTATAAAAGCACTCGAACGCGAGATTGATGAAAAGCAACGAAGGCTAGATAGATATCATGGTACGGAGTACGCGAAAAAAGAATGTGTTGATCCAACACAACGAATAATAGAAATTAATATAGATCCGCTGCTAGTTTCATGACCCAGAAATTCAGACTTCTCAGAAGCAGAAAGGTGACGATTGACTTTGTAACTATATACCTAGTTAGCATTAGCGTTGCTGGCAAAACCACTATGTTGGGATGAAAATTGCCATAACACTTGTAGTTCAGTATGTGCAAAAAAATTATTATATTGGTACATGGAATAATATATGCCAGTTTTGGCTATATTTTCTATTTTTGCTTTGCATACTATAAATCAAAATGTTTGTGGAGAAAAACTATTTTCCTCAATAACTGCTAAAATAAATAAGCAGAAGTGGAAAAGGAATGAAGTGCATTATATGGTCGTTGTTGCTGTTCACAAATAGGATTCCTTCTTGACCAAGCTAGAGCATAGGAAAGATTTTGCTGGTTGCTAGCTAATGTGTTGTTTTATGTGTTTTCATTTTTAGAGTAGAAATTGCTTTTTCTGTCTATGAGTGGCTGCTACTTAATTCATACAAGTGGCTGTGATATACTTAGTAGGTTTATCTTTGTTTGTTTAACTGCTAAAAATTCTGAAGATGTTTGGCGTCCATTTAGGGGTTGAAGTTGAGTCGTTACTTCGAAATAACATTATTTACAGAGAGACAGTGCCGTCATCCATACTTTGTACGCTGGACAGGGTTCCATGTAATGTTTCATCCTGGTAATGAAACATTACAGAAGTTAGGTGATAGTTGTGGGTTCTTCAAAAAGTTGAATTTTTTGCTTGGTGTGATAAAATATTATAAGACTGTTTTGAAAAAAGTCAAGAGGGGTTTCCTGTTAGTTTTAAACTCTGCTTGCGGTCAAGAGTGGATTTTGGTCGTGAACGAGGTTTCCAAGAGGCTACAGCCTTTTTGAAACATTCGAAGGACCAGATAATCTTGCTAGATAGAATGGCATGTTCCTTGTTTTTTTATTGTTGTTAGCAGACCATATAAATATAGGAGAAACACTAAGTTTTGAACATGTGCACAAACTTGGTAAGCTATGAGTAAGGATTAGTTGGAGTAAGGCACTGATAAGTTTGTTTTATTAGTGACAACGAACTATTATATGGATTAATGGGAGTTAAGACTTAGCCCGAGTCCAGTTTTTTTTTTTTTTTAATTTGGGTTACATTAGCTTAGTTCCTCCACCCCTTTTTCTTTTTGAATATTATACTTTTGTTTGTCACCTCTTTTTCCATTTGATCAATTTGATCTTCTCATGAATTTAAGAATGCCTGTGAATTCCCCCCCAAAAATTAGCTGCTTGCTATTTTTATGGTTTCATGGAATCTTATTGTTTACTGGTTTTGGTTGTAGGCGATTGTTTTACAATATAAGAACGATTCAATTGGCATACGGTAGGCTCCCTAAGAATTTTATTTGAAACTTTGGGATTGTACACCTGGGTAGAGTTTGATACAAGGATTACAACAGTTATGTTTATCTAGCTAGGGAAAATTTTGATGCTGATAGACTCGAGGAATATTGAAAATTAGAGAAAATAAAAAAATATAAAAAATAAAATAAAAACCTATAAAAGAAAAATTAGTACAAAGAAAACAAAATCTAAATTGTATATATTAAAAATTAGTAAATAAAATGTAACAATATAAATTGAAAAAATAGTTAAAAAGAAAAAAAAGGATAAAGGTTGTTGATAAGAAATTTTGAACCTAGGTTTTAAAAATCTTTCTTAGACCATACACACCCAATTTATTCAAAAAAAATATGCCTCAGTTTAAATATTTATTCATAAAAGTAAAAACGCAATTTGTTAAAGCGTTTTTCATTTAAAGCTAATTTTTAACAAAAACGCTTTTTAAAATAGCGTTTTGTAAAAAACGCTTTTTCAAAATAGCGTTTCACAAAAAAACGCTTTTTCAATAGCGTTTCACAAAAGCGCCTTTTCAAATAGCGTTTTTTCTCTGTTCACTTATACGGTATTCATACCAAATAAAAACGCTATTTCAAAAAGCGTTTTCATAAAAACGCTTTTTCAAATAGCGTTTTTCACGGTTCCGGAAATAAGTTAAAATCGACCCCATTTTGAGAATTAAGTTAAAATACGCTGTGTCAGGGAAATTAGCCAAGAACCACAACCGGCCAGAGAAAAAAAAAATTACCGAAACAACCCTAGGGGTATTTAAACTGTGAAGCATG
>VIGQ01002214.1:0-15000 GCA_009663005.1 Actinidia chinensis | reverse complement strand
AATCTAGCTTATAAAATGTTTTGCCAAACGAGCCCCAACTTACTCCTCTGTTAAGGAGCGGTGTATTTTATTAATGAAGGTGCTGAAAGGAGGGTGAGGTAAGAACATAGATTGAAGATACTGAAGATGCAATGACAAATATAATACATATAACCTATATGATTTCATATGAATATAAAGTATAAAATATTAACTTAGATTGAGGCAATTAGAAGGCTCGATTGATTTGTTTTTCCTTGAAGATATGGCTTTCACTAGAGCCACCTGGAGAATATGAGTCCATGTGCAAACCCCAAGATAATCGGCATTAAGACTTCTTGAGTTGGGTTGACTGCATCGTTTATACTTGGAAGTAATAATGTATTGTTTTGGAACAAAATTTAGTATACACCTATTGATTGTTGATGTTTTTTTCTTTGATTACCTTTTCTCAAGTATCAAAGTGGCATATTCGTAAATCCATTTGCAAAATAATGGCCATATAAGGTTACTGTTGTCAGCTCGATGGTGATTCACATGTTCAAAGATTTTTGTTTTGTTATTATAAACTCATTGTATTGTTTTCCTGCAACATGCAATTTTTTTTCCATCAGCTGTTTTTTCTTTTACCGGGGGGAGAGTTGAGAGGGGTATACGGTCCCTTTTGTTCACTGTACTGCTCTGGATTATTGAAGTAGGTTTACAAGTTAAAGAAAGCCAGAAATGGGGAGGATTCCAATGGTTGGGCATTTCTATGTTGGGATCTTTAAAAAAATTAGGATCGTAGCTGGCATCTATCCACTAAAATCTGGTTGTCTGGTGAACAGAGTTTCTGGCATCGCCCTTATTTACCCTTGTGTTGTTGATTTGTATCCTTTATAGGCTAACATGGCTCCTTCCAGTGGACGGTGCAGTTGAACCAAAGTTCCATGAAAATGCAAGCAATTTAGAGCAATTGGTTCCCTTTGAAGAGTGTATTGAGTACGTTCCACTTGAAATGCTCTTTTGAAAGCTCCGAGTATCTCTTCTCACCATAATGGGCGCATTTCAAGTAAGTTGGCATCAAACTCGACTATTCGTTTGCATAGTCACTCATAGCTGTTATCCCTGTTGGATTTTGGGGGGGTTGGGGCCTTCATTGGCGGACTTGGAAATGCCTGTAGATTAGGTCCCACCAATTGTTAACATTGATTTTGAACTGACTGAACTTCTTAAGGTCAATATTCAGTATTGTCAGCTTACTCCAAATGTCACTGAAATTTGGATTGAGTTAATGATATTCAAATATCTGTATATGCCAGTGGTGCATGCTTAGCACTTTTCAATTTTGTGCTTTAAGGAGGGATGCTGCAAGCCCATGAAAAGCCCCAGCCTGCAATTTGGTGGTTAAACTCCAAAGACAATTAGTAAGCCACTGAAATTGGAATTGTTTTTGATCTTCATTTCTTGATTTTGTTCGCAAATTCGTGGATCCGTGGGCCTTTCATGAGGTTGTAATAACGTTCATGTAGCTGAGAATAACAGCTTGGGCAATTCTCGTCTACAACTGAGATTGGCGCCATCATGAAGCGTGATGAAAACTTTTCCTTAAAATGCACTTTTCGCTTTCAATCCTTGATCAACTCCTCCATTACCTTCCATGAGTGACCTCCAGTCCACCCCCCCCCACACCTATGCACATCAAAACGTACAGCCACACCCAAAATGACAAGGGAAGAAAGAAAGGAAGTAAATCGGGAGTTTTCTGCTCTCTGTTCCTTTCCTGGCCTCATTATAGTTGTCATGACTCTGTATGCGTAGATTTTCTGCTCTTTAACTATTGCTCTATTTGTTTCCTTGTTCAATTTTATGTTTGTACCGTGAGTGGTTGGTTTGTTAATTCCAGTTGAAAATAAACTCTTTTCCCCAGCTTTTCCACATATTTGGTTGGATCCAACCAACCTTGCTGATGGTTTTACACGATCAAGAAACTGTGTGGGATAGATTGCAAACCCCCTGGTGGTGCCCTTTTCAGAATTCCAATTACTATAACAAAGTCAATGGCAGTAAAAAATCGACTGCCCTAATTTCTTTTCCAGGATGTCTTACTACCAGGTGTTATTTTGTTTGAAATTAATAAACAAGGGATGGATTATCATAGTAGTCATTTGCTCCCTTGACAAATCACATCACTTTCTCCACACTTAACTTTTGTTCTTGCTCCTGTGCCATGAGTGTCGACCTGTCCTTTTGCGGATGTAATAAACCGTTTGTCTGAATTCATTTTTGTTTTGTTTGCTCAAATCAAATTAGAAAACCAGTATCATGTCCCAATAAGTTGAAAGCCTGATGCAAGTACTCGGATTCAAGTGTCAGCCAAACCAAAATAGACTATTAATGAATGCGGTGTAAAACACAACATAATTGTTTGTATTTCCATGGGAACTCCATTACTACCATAATGTAGCTATTTTCCTCTCTGGTTTGATATGTCCAATTTTGTTGTAGAAAGTTTGATAGATGGAATCTGCAATACGTGATCTTGAGTTCATTTTCCTTTATTCCTTGATGCAACTCCCCTCCTTTACCATTCCATGAAGCGACCTCCAGTCCCCCCCACCCCACCCTAGGCACATACACAGGTACAGCCACACAAAAATTGATGAGGGAAGAAGAAAAGGGTAAACTGGAGTTTTTTCTCCATCTCTCGTTTCCTTTCATGGCATCATTTAGATTTGTCATGACTCATGTATGCTTAGATTGTCAATCTGATCACTTTTGTTCGTAGAGCTATTTAAAAACTGAACACCTCTAAAGAGGGGCCAAATAGGCAATTCCATGGGACCATTACCCTACCATAACTGTATCTATTTTCCTCTCTGGTTTGATATGTCCAATTTTTGTGTAAAAAGTGATGAATATGGACTGCAAATAAGTGATCTTTGAGTTCATTTTTGCTTTCTTCTTTGCTTCTTCTTTTTTTTTTAATGAAACATCAATTTTTCCACAAGATAACTAGGGCACAAGTTTGCAGTTTTTTTAAAAATATTTTTCTGATTATTATCACGTTGTTGGTTGTTGAGCTTCACTTCTCAGTAGATAATTTCTGAAACGTTATCAGTGGGTGGATCCAGAATCAATCACTGCAATTTTCGCAGACGTCCAAGTTAGTAGTTATTTCATTGGTCAAATTTTCAAATAAATTATTTTATTGAGAAATACATGATTGTTCCATAGGGATTGGCTGGAAAAAAAAATTTTTAACTTGTAAAATCTTTTTAGATTGGGATTCTTTATTATTTCTATTTTTTTTTATGCCCTAAAGATTAATTTGACCATCCATGGCTGCTTCTCAATTAATTTGGTTGACCTGTTACTTTGGTTTTCTGTGAGCTAACCTTTTAATGGTCATCCGTACGTCATCCCTGTACAATCCAATTATTCTTTGTTTTTTTTTTTTTTTGTTTTTTTTGTTTTGACTTATTATTCTTACATTTCCATCTTTGCTGATTGACTAAATCGTCCACTTCTGTTATAAGTGGCTATCTCTTTACTGTTATGATTGCTACGTTTACTAGACTACCTTTCCATGCTCAAATGAGACAACCTTGCTTTTTTTCTTTCCGCTTTTAAGAATGCTAATCTGCGTACAAGTTCAGTGCACCTCGGAATTGAGATTTGGGCATTTAGAGTGCCGTGTTAAAAACTATGGCTTTCTTAATTTTCAGCATCATTAGTACAATGTTCTCAGGGGCACTATGAAGCCATTAATCAATTTGCCTGAATTCATTTTCATATTCGAATTGATTTTGGTGCGTCATGTACCAGGCTTAGCTGAGGATCATCCTTATGTTCATAAAACCTGATATTGTTTGCTATTTTTATTAGCATAAAAAAATAAGTGGTAATCTCTATGGGATGTTGTTTCAGTACTAGTCACCTGTTTCGTTTTCATATTTACAGCTTTTTACATACCTTCCTATGTTGAGTGAGTGATGGCATACCTTTTGTTCGTACTTTAAATTTTTTGTTTGTCCCTCCTGAATATGCTACTTACAGGCCAGATTGAACGAAAATAATGGAGGTACCTATGGGTGCTTTCTTGGTTGAGGCTACTTATGCGACATCAGGGTTTTGATAGCTGCTAGAAGATTTTTTGTTGCACTTTTCAGTACATATTCAAGCAGAGCTTGTTTTGCATTGTCTTGA
This sequence comes from Actinidia chinensis, assembly GCA_009663005.1. NCBI lineage: Eukaryota > Viridiplantae > Streptophyta > Magnoliopsida > Ericales > Actinidiaceae > Actinidia > Actinidia chinensis. Next base: position 10,833 of record VIGQ01002214.1, on the reverse strand, counting down.
CCTGCTTTTGCAACCTGCTTTTACGTTCCTGCAATTTTATTATATCAGTCCGCTGCAAAGGCCGTGAAGCTGGGAAAGCACGTTGTTACTTTTTCATCGCCTTGTGCCACAAGCTTTGCTTTTTCCCATTTTGGGGGGAGGGTGGTCGGACATGGAATTAGCAAATAGCTCATTTGGTTCAGTGGCATAGGAAGTCATGAAACCACTGTAGTAGATTTTGATGAACTCTTTTGGGCTAGAAATCTGAAACATCGGGAGTTTGGATGTTATATTACGTTTTATTTCTTAAATTTTATAATTGTGTAGGTTTATCAGGCTTGTGGTACTGTGATCATGGTATCCTTACCTCTAGATAAAAGGAGGAAGCTGCTTCTGTTGTTTATCATATCTTGTTATATATTTCTATTTGTTTATTTTTAAGATTATATGATCAGAACATAGTCTTGTCCTTGATTATTCTAAATCCTTTGTCCATTTTTTTAATATCAATTTTAGATTGCATTTCATGGGATTACCAACAAGAGGAAGTGGTACTTGATGGAAGGGGAACACCTGTCTAATGATGCCAAAACTCTTCTATGCTCTGAGAAACTTGCTCCGGCTGCTTTTCTGACAGGTGAAGTTTTGCCCACAGTACAATTTGTTCCGTGCAGGGTGGGAACTGGGGGGGGGGGGGGGATGGTGTTCCATGTAATTTGTTTATAATGAGTTACAAATATATATTTGGTTTGGAAGAATGAATTCTTATGTAGCTTCTTCTCCTTTCCCTTGTCATTCATATTGCAGATACGAGTCTCATATCGACCTATTGATGCTAAAATGAACTCTTTCCACCAACCGCGACCAACTACCCTCAGGCAAAAGATTCTAGCATTAACATTACGTATGTTCTGATTCACCTCTAACGTTTCCTGCTTCAATTTGGTGCACCACAATAGCATGTAGATTCACTCTTGTGCTTGCTGGTGCTGTATGTTACAACGTTTCAACTTGGAAGATGGATCTGAAGTACAACATCAAATCCCCTTCCTTACATCGCAATCTATGATAACAAATTTGATCTCAGTTTTATATGATTTCTGACTCAACGCAGGTATATCATAGGCTTATTCATTGTAATATATTACTGAAATTTTCAATGGGGCTTGGTAGGCTATAACTCTATCTTGTTTCTTTGGAAGGGGTCCCTTACGTTCCCCTGACCCAATTGACTCTCTTTGTTCAAGACGTCCCACAAGATAAAAAAAAAATTACTCCCAGTTGGTATCCATTTAGCTATGGGAGGGGAAGATTAGATACGACCGAAGACCCAATGATGATTATAAAAATTCAAGCCAATCACTTTCCTTTGATTGATGTTGTGGATGACTAATCAGAGATAGGTCACATGGTATGTGGCTAGTCCTGACCTGTTTATCTTCTGAATCAACTTTCTGCTGCTATCAGCTTTGCACCAGCTGTTGGCCACACCCTCGACCGTTAATCACCCCTCTTGACTCCATGCAAATTTGACCTTTTTTTTTGTCTTTCTTACCTGCTTTGAAACCCCATCTTTCTCAGTTACATCCATTTTTCTTTTTGCTATCAACTCTGAAGGGCGTGGACTCTATTAAGTTATCCGTTTGCTTTGTCCTGGTTAACTTCACCCATGGCCGTGTAGCGGGTAGGATCAGGTTTCGGTCTCTACTTGAGATTACCCAGGCCGAGAGCCTGCATTGATCCTTGAGGGTCTCTCGTACATTGGTGTTTTTATATTCGCTCTTTCTTAGAAGCCTAGAAGGTTCCCCGCATCCCACATGTGGGCAGTCCTGGTGGATGTTTTTGGCCATCCTTCAGAAGCGCACCATACTGAGAATGAGTGGAATTGGTATTTGCTAGCAACGCACCTTGGGGCATCTTCGTACCAATGTTTGTACATGGTGATATACATTGGAAACGTGGTTTTTGTATTCCTTACTGGAGCGCATCTTGCATTCACTTCCATCTCCTGCACATGTTGTGGTTACATGTGGAAATGAGTACTCCAGTTACTTTGTGCAGATCGATGAAGGTTGCTTTTGAAGATGGCTATGCTATTTGACGTATTTATTTCCAAGTCATTGATGTAAAGACAATGTTGTTCTTTGGATAGTCTAAAACGCTGTCATGTCTTTTGTTTTTATTTATTTATTTTTTTCCGTTTGGGAGGGTGGGGGAGTGCTATTGATCTGTAATTTTGGCTTTCTGAGCATTTTTCTTTGGTTCCACACTTTCTTTGTAGAGTATTGGGGCTCCTTATTTTCCCCTAGATATACATGGGTTGGGTTTTGGTATACCATTGTGTACCAACCCATGGGGTATACAAGGAGGGACACCCTTTTCTTTTGCTCACAGTAAAGTGCTTATATTCTGGTCATTTATCGACGCAAAAAAGAAGCTTGATGTGTTTATAGACCACCTTGAGGCGCAATGGAAATCTCTTTGTACCTCTCTGTCCTTTCAATTTATGTAATTTCCCCAATGGTAAAAGTAGAATTCCAAGCATGGAATTAAATGGACAAAAGTATTTGATGCATTATGAATCGCACAAGTGCTGAATTTAACTAAATTAAGCCTTACAACACTTCCCCACTGGTCATGTGAATTGACCTTATATCGTGATGTGTATGTTCATGCGTGGTATACTACATGTAAATGAATACAACATAAACTAAAAAAAAAAGTCTGTTCTCTTGTCTCATACTACACACTCCGCTGCGATATTTATGTCAATGAATGTGGGAGCATCTTTTACATAATCCTTGCAAGCATGCTATGTATAAAAAGTAGAATTCTAATGATGTTTACTTACTCCTGTACGGATTGCGATTTCAATCTCCTCTGTTTTCAGGTACTGTATTCGGAATCCTTTACAATGGTATGCAGTCCTGATGTATAGTGCCATCGTGTAGATAGATCACATTCCCTCATTGTCTATCGTAACGTTCGCAAAGGGTAGATGCAATATGGCACTCTTATGCATTTGAGCACACTCGATATGGCCTTATTTATCCAATCATATATCCTGGGTTACCACAATAACTGTTGTTGTGACCCTCTTTACAACTGTCGTGTAATCAACATCTGTACTGTGGTTTAGAGGATTGCCATTTACGATGTGTATCAAACTGATCTTTGATTCTATACAGACAACTAGGATCTAATTACTCTACTACACGTAACTTGATATATAACATATGAAGCATAGTCCTGTCATGAACAACCGACTGGAGTGGTATGACGGTGATCTGCACTCACATCCTCATGAATAGAGCAGTTTCCTTGCTAACCTTGAATGAGTACCTGATGGTGTTTTATGGAATAGATAATTTATGCATAATTAGAAAGGCAATAAAAATGAATCGCGCATGATGTACTCCTCTGTAGATGATATAGTGAAATGCATATCAATATATATATTTAATTTACATTTTTTTTAATTGTGTTGTAAAGTACACATTCTTACCTAACATACTTGAGAAATACTCTGACTTTACTCAGTAGTCCACAGTTTAATTGTAGGCTTACTGTTAATTTCAATCATGTTTCAGGCACGACAACGTGCAATAGTTGGGAGAAGATGAAGAATGTGGGGGGTGTTTTTTTTTCCTTGAAAGAAAATGGAAGACAAGGTAGAGTCTTATGTTCCGCAAAGGACGGATTCTTTCGTAACATGTGGATCGCAGTATACCGCTTCCCGTTGATGACGAACTGCTTTATTGCATGAATTCAATGAACTCATGCATTGTTTAGGAAGTGCAACTTGCCTTTTTCCTTATTGCCTTTTTCGCATCTTGATTTACAGAATCCACAGTGACGTTAGTATGTTTTAAATTTCTAATTAAATTTATTTTTTGCTTGTAGCACTAATTGTTTTGGGTCCTATTTTGCTGATCTCATGCAATACATAGTTTCGGATTGAACTAATTTTTTTTAAGTAAAATTCATTCAAGGATACTTAAGAGCTCCTCCCTCAACGTTGTATAGGCTTTAAATTCCATGTCCTAATCTTGATGTCTTAGTTTGGGTAATACTTAGATCCAAGTGTTCCATTACTGCTCTCACATCTGATTGCAGTTCCACTGCTACTGTCTTGAACAATTATCCAGTAAATCTCGCCACATAATTTTCTCTTAGTGCTGTTCATGATGTCAAAGAGGGCGGGGGGGGGGGGACGGGTGTGAGAATCTATCCTCTCTGTTGTTGTTTTAACTGTTTCAATTACCATGTTGGATTTTTTAGTTTGTAATATTTACACTCCAAGTGTTCCATGTTGCTGCTTCCACACTGAGTAGGTTACACTGCTAGCTCTTTGTATTCTTATCCAATAAAGTCGCACGTATTATTTTCTCTTAGAATTTCCCCGAGTCATTTGTGCCTTTTAGTCCTCATATGAAATCATATGTCCCCATCAAATGAGCTTTTTACGTCGTGAAGTGCGTCTGAACCTGATTACTTATTTTGTGTGTTTGGAAGACTCTGAGATGATGATGTGTAGCACCTGTGATTTCTCTTTGGAGCATTAGGCCATCTTTGTCTGAGGTAAATCAAAATTAAGTGGAATTTCAATACTTATCCATTGGCAAACTCTCGTTAATCTGCCATTGCCGCATGGCCATTGTATCTTTCGTAGTTTGCATTGAATTGTATAGAATTTATAAGGAATCATAACAAATCTATGTTGCCAGGGTTCAAACCGAGAGGCATTGTGGTATCAGTCTTTTAATAGAAGACTCGTCGTCATTAGTTTTGAAATATTTATTTAGAAAGCCCTACTACACATTACTTTGCATTTATGAATATGCTCCCACGTGTGTCCCTAAGGATTTATGATGTATATACTTGAAGAAACTCCTTGCGACTATTTTGCTGTGGATCAGTCGTACAAGCTCTATTGCATTGGATCATATTTATTCTGCACAACTTGTTTTTATGTAGTTGGTGATGACACACATTTCTATTGTGTGTATATGGTCAGCTTTAAATCATCGGGTTTTCATGGGCCTAACTATGTGTCGTTCTATGTTTACACACGATATCATATTAAGTGGCCCATATCATATGCATAACAGTCATTCACTCTTCTCATTATTAATATTGTATTTATTGCTTTATATTCATTATTAGTATGAGAGTACAAGATTCGTCATTATAATTCTGTAGATCAGTTGACTCACCATGAATTATTAGTAAGGCTCGCCATGTGGGTCGTCTAAGAATACTGACGCTGCGCACACACCCGCTCATATGCACTCTATCGTGTATGGATTGCGCCACAATTGTATGTGATGAACATACCGATTATCGGTTTAGTACTACTTGCGACCCGTACACTTGCGTAAGGAATTCACTTTTTGGAAGCGAATCAACATTCCCGCTAAACATGAATCATAACATAGTCTTTAGACATAAATTAGGGTCTAGAGCCCTCAAACAGTACATATAGCACCCTCGGGCAATCAAAACTCAATCTATATTACAAAATCACAAACAACCTCGTCCCTATGAGTTACTATGCACTATTGGCTTCCTGAAAAAATTAATTCGAAACACATATAAGTTAAAGTATAATTAGGAATACATAACTGCATGACATAAAATACCCATGGATTGTTTTCATACATCCATATCATAGTTAGCATAAAACTATGTAATTTTCAATTTCTCTTCTTTTAACTGAACCTCACGACACCAATGCTTGACATATCCGTAAAAACAAAACCGTGATCATAAATATTTCATATCTTTCTTGAAATCATGCACATATCGTAGGGTGTAAATTACTTCGTCCTAACATACTATCCGTATAGCTATGGGTGGCTCTTTAGGCTGAGGATCTCTATCGTACGGATGGTCTTATTTCACTTCCCTCGCCATACCTTCTGAGGACTATTGGCTTATATTAAGTCCCGCCAGAAAGGACCCCGTATCACCAGTAATACTACTTTAACAACATTGCTTTTCTCATTTAATTTTATGCTAGACATTTAATTCGTTAAACATTTATCCAGGGGTTTCTAATACATAACATAATAAGCAATTTGTATACTTCGCAGATGGCATTTTTTAGCATACATCATCATTTTAGCCATTGAAACATGGAAACATTTGCTAGCATCATATAGATTGAAAACATTTTTTGAAGATACATAGTTTTATTCATCGCATCATGCTACTCCCTGTGTTCTCTTGTTAGGTCGACCCCCGCTATCCCTACACTTGAGGTGAAGGAATTATCATACTAATTCAAATTAAAACGAATTAACTGATAAAAGTCCTTTACTAACTCTTAGCTAATTCTATGTTTTTTAGGTTTAAAAGACCCTTAAACATGGCCTAATTCTCTATTTATATCTTTAAAGACCCTTTTATAACTTGGGCAAACATTAATGTTCTAAGGAAAAGGCCAAATCTGTCTGAATTTGCCTAGGAATTCGATACCCTCTGTTCAAAAAGGCTAGTCAGGCGTTTCGGGCACGACGCTCACTGGGTTTGATAGTGTAAATAGTAACTGAGCTTCGAATGTTTTTACCAACTATACAATTCAACTCCAATCTTTCTGAACTCATAGAATACTAAATACAACTCAAAGAGTTTCTACTCAAATTCAACCATAAATTTGAACCCTAACATCTAGATCTAATTGAAAGTTAAGTTAAAACCCTAACTTTACATATGCTTAAATTTAAGTAATTTTAAGGTGTATACCTTGCTTAATTTCGAGCTTAAATCTTTAAATGGCAAAAAATTGAACTTCCCAAGTTCTCTTTTCCCTTTCTTTCTTTTCTCTTCTTCTCTCTCATCTCTCTCCATGGTGTGGGGGGGGAAGTGTGAAGGTGTGTAATTTTCTGAACACATGGAAATTATCCCACGTGGCTTCCCCTTGTACTCCACTCCGGCTCCGGTGTTCCCTTTTTCTTGTCATTTTTTAACTGTTGGCGTTCGAGAACGCTCCTTTAGGCGTTTTCTGACTCTTGGAGTTCGAACTTCCTTTTAGGCGTTCGAACTCTAATAATGATTTTTTGAATCTTGCGTTCGAACTCTCTGCTTACAGTTCGAAACATGCGAGCTTAAAATTCTGCATTTTGGCCTTCAGCGTTCGAACTCCCATACGGACGTTCGACACCAAGAGGCAAACATGGCGAAAACATAAGTCTATACACAAGTCTTGAATTTACTCTAACTTATTTTTTTGGTCCTTTTTGACATCTTCAGTCTCTAATACGTTACTTAATTGGCGTACACGTTCGTGCTCTCCTTACGATTTGAAATTTACTGATTCGGGGTGTTATAAACATACTATATCATAAAACAGTAATAATCGCTCTAATAAACATATGACCATATAGGTCGGGTGGCCTTTAGGCCGGAGATTATCTTGTTTGTAGATGATTTATGTCACGTCCATCATCTCCTTTTAGGACCATTAACTAGATTAAGGCCCACCACGGGAAACCCCGAGTGTCACTATGCAACATAACGAATATAAATCATTTGATATGTAAACCAAACATCTAGATTTTTTCATGTATAGTATATTAAACATATCATACCCTTTGAAGATATAGCATTGCATAACGAACATAAGCTTTTTATGCATTGAAACATGAATTAACATTGCATATACCTTACATATTAAAACCATTTTAAAAATATATAATTTTATTCATGGCATCCGTATTACTCACCTCGTTCCCTTAGTGGCTTTAGGTGCTATACACGGCGTTCCTACATATAAGTTCGACACATCAATAGGATCGATTAATATACGTTTAAAAGAATTTAAAGCTAACGTGGAATCCTGACTCGACTAAGGTAATGCCCGCTCAAGATATCTACGTCCTAGGACGACATCCTTAGGATTAGGTCTCGGTCCTAAGTTAACTACTCATGGCCCAAAGACACACTTAGTAATATAGGAATATAGAATTAAGATCTATCACATTGTTCCCTCAACACTAGTTTCCTTCATTGCAATCCCATGCACCTCAAACAATATCATGACATCTCGTCAATCTCATTTGAAAATAACTTAAAGGACCTTTAACTTAAGTAGGGGGAAGTGGGGGAGGGATGGGGGGGAAGAGGGGGGTGAGCGTGGGGTGGGGGATGAGGGGGGGGGGGTAAATGGGGGTGGGGAGTAGAGGAAGGTGTGGGCAAAGGGGTAACAGACGAGGGTAGGTAGGGGGTGAAGTGAGGGAGGAGCAGGCGGAAGTGGGTGGGGGGGGAGGATGGGCGGGGGGGAGTTGGGGAGTGGATAAGGTGCGGGGGGAGAGGGGAAAGTCATGGTTTCAAAACACATTCCGAATGAAGACTTACCCTAATGAAAAAAGGACTAAAATTCTGTAAAACGGTGGTTGTTGGTACAATTTTTGGGTCAATTTTAAACTCCATAGCTCGCAATATACATGGAATTAAACGCAAACTTTATTGGTTAGAAATATCTACGAGTCTAACTTCCATGTCTTTAAAACGGTGGTATCAATACGAAGTTTTTTTTAGAAGGAAAGTTATAGCCATTGTAATGAATAGTGTTTGAGTTGCCCGAGGCCGGAGAGTGTTCGCAGTAAGCAGAAAAGGCACGAAAATCTCAAATATTTCTCCAAACACATCACTTCAAATTTCTCCAAGTTTTTAGGATTCAATTACATACCTGAAAGGAGCAATACTACTCAAATTCAAGCTTTAAAACAACAATCCTAAGCATTTCGATCTAAATCTAAAATTTTTAAAACCGACATGACAAATTGGGGTTTGCAACCCACCACTCAATTCACCTAATTGACTACAGCCTCAATTTAATTCCAATTGGTTCAAAAGAAAACTCTAAAACCGCACCTATCTACACATATACATACATGACATTAAGGGTTTTGGGAGTTTTTAAATAACCTTTTCTTTCAAAGCTCAACAAATGGCTTCCTATAGCTTAAAATTGGCTTTCAAGGCTTTCCCTCTCTCTTTTCCTCTCCTTCTTCCTTTTCTCCTTTTCGTCTCTTCCTTCTCTTTCTATTCTTTTCCTTCTCTTCCTCTCCTCTCGAATTGGTGCGTGTGTATATGTGGTGTGGTGTGAAGTGGGTATATTGTCCAAACCAATCATGGGATTTTAATCACATGTTCTCACCTCCACTCTACTCTCTTGTTCAACATTTCTTTTCTTTTTCTTTCTCTGAATTCTCTCTCTCTCTATCTACACGTGATTGTGTGTGGTAACTGAAGACACACATGGGATTTAATCCCATGTGCCCACCTCCATGGCTTTTTGGTGTATCTTGCTCTCAATTGGTCCTTTGACTCCTTGGATTTTAAATAAAATGAACATCCTATTATTTACTTAAAAGGGTTATTTATGAAATACATTCATGGGGTTCGGGGTATAAGACGACGGCACACATGGAAAATGATCATATGTGCCCTATACCACTTTACTTTCAAATCATGTTCCTATTTCTTTTCTTTAATTTCCTTTTTTCTTTCTTTTCTTTTTCTTTTTTTATTTCTTTTCTTCTCGGATTTTTAATTATAATACTTTGTTATTATTCAAACGCCTTCTCGAACGCTAAGAAGAAACCTGGGCATAAACTTAAAGTTTTTTCAGATTTTTGAAAAATATCATAATTTAATGGCTCCTTTGACGTTCTAACCTCTAATAACTCCCAACTAGTTATCAACGAGTCATACATTACATGATTAACAGAATCCGGCGATTCCGGGGTGTTACATTCCTCCCCTTCTTAAAATAAGTTGTCTCAAACTTTACCAAGTTGTAGATTACATTGTTAACTCTGCCCATAGTTCACTTCGACCATCTACACTTCGCATTCAAACCAATATTTTTTTAGTAGTCCCATCATGCTTCTGCCGCGCCACCTAATAAGTATTCTTTCATTACAGCTTAGGCTAACAAATTCTACACTCATCTACTCCATTAGATTCTCTAACAACGTCAAAGGTTGGGCTTCAATATAAGACTAGAATCGATAGATTCCTTATTAAAATAATTTGTCTATTAAGATAATCCCCTCAATCAACTAAATCGAGAGGCAATTTATAATACCTTACAAATTTAAGTCGGCCACTCTGATTTATTATTACGATCTATCTCCTAAAAAATCTCAAGCGAATAGATATCATGGATTACCACGATTTCCTCATATCAAAATCTTAATCACGTTTTTCGCATCGACATTTTCCATCAACTACAACATTGAAATAGTAGGGGGTCTCCTAACCTGTGACTGCTTATGTTCCTGACTATGGGTTAACTTTTTTTGTGCTCAATTGCCTCTACTGCCCTTCAGTGGTTAGCCTAAAACATGGTGTCCAACTAATGATTAACAAATAAATCGGCCTTCCCGAATGTTGGCTAGATGACACACCGAAAGGTAAGATGAAGAACTTAACAAAACACTACTACTATAGAAAACGTAAAACCATTTGGTTCTTTCTTTTCAATTTGGTTCATTACTTTCAATTTGGTACTCAAATTATTCCACTATGCTTTTGTTTTGCTACTCTGATAATATTTTACGTTACATATCTTAGGCAATAGTTTTAAACTCCTTAAACCAAAACCACTCGCTTTATTACTATGACAATGAGTACTAAACTCGTTTATTCAACTCAAATATCTCTATTAATAAGCATCTTTATGGTGTCGTGTAATTGGCATATTCATAATACTTATTCCACAATGATTCTTCATAACACTGTACAATGGGAATACTTTAAAACTACTAGAATTTGGTCACAACTTAAAGGATAGTATTAGTCACAACTATCAATTATGGGTCATAACTTACCCCTGGTTCAAAA
>VIGQ01002211.1:17500-19760 GCA_009663005.1 Actinidia chinensis | reverse complement strand
AAACCACAAAGAAAGAGATTAAACGAGGCAAAAGCAAATCCAATAATGTCCCGAAATAATAAGAAAATGACTAAAAAGACATGAATCATCCAACAATGCAAGTTGAGTTTTCCCCTTTGTCATCCAAAATTCAACAATTAAATACATAAGCGTGTTACACGAAACAACTATTTTCACTCATCCAACAACTCGTCCTCATTTTTCTTGCTTAAAATACATAAATATTTTTAAAGTATGCATTGCGCACTTTGTCCTCAGCGTTTTCAACTCTTCAAAATTTTATCCTTAAATACCATAAAAGTGGGCAATAGTTGTTATATATAATTTGAACTCTTTGGTTGCGACTAGCATTGGAGGGTACTAGGATATATACTAATGCCTAATTTATAAAAGTAGTAACACCAAACTTAACTATATATTGTCGCAATAATATTATCTTTTTTATCTAAAGAAACAATAATATACTTAAATATGTTTGGTCATTCTATCTATCCTTTGTTCTCCCTTCCCTGTTCATATATAGATCATCATTAACAAAATGGGTTCCTTAGGCGCATGCGGTAATACCTAATAAGTTGGGGTGAGCACTGTTCCTTAACAAAGTGCTTCCAAACAATGATTTGATCTCAAATTGTTCAATTTCTAACTCGTTGAGAAATTACCATTTATAAAAAGATCAAGTTGATCGAATATCGTTAATTTACATATCGTCTGCATCTCAGTCTATTTTAAAAATTACATTGTGTACCTTTGTTTTCACAACCTAATTTGATTATATGTTACGCATATGCCGAATCAATTTATTTTTTTGCAAGAATTATCTCCTTATCGATGTCTACGACATGAATCGGCAATTAAGCATAAATGATATCGAGGTGGGCCCCCAATTAATCTATGGACAAGACGATAACTATAACATTTAGCGTCAAAATTCCTATTCCTCCCCACAGCTATCTAATTTTATTCATCGTCTACTCTCCTAAAACCAACCAACACGAAAAAGAGTTTTGTTTCTTTTGGTACATTTTCGTTTCCCATCTTTCCAGTTACTTTTCTTTTCCTTCCACAAATTCAACATCCAAACGTTATACCGTTAGAATCCTAGAATTTAATTGTTATTTCAATGGATCATCCATCATTTGCTAATACACTTAAAATGAGCTTAAGAACTATTTTTTTCTTCTCTCTCATCACCAGCCATTATTATGATTTGTGGCTCCCTTGGCCTACAAAGAAAAGCCAAATAATGATCCATCTTCCGGCAGACCAAGACCTAATATGAAGATGAACCAAACCCTAAATTAACAAGCGACTAATGAGGCAAAAGCAAGCCCAGAAATTGGGGGCTTCTGAAAACATCAAGAATTAAATAAAAAAGGACTGAAGACACTGAATCAATCAAAAATGTCAAGTTATTTGAGTTTTCCCTTTGCCATTCAAATCAACATGAATACAAAGCGTGTCCAAACTACATAAATGGTCTTAAAGTATACAGTTTGTCTCACTTTGGTTCTCAGTGTTTTAATCTTTTCAATTTTATCCTTAAAGTTTTCAAATTGAATCAAGTTGGCCCAATTTCAAATGTTAGTCAAAATTTTTCACAGAAATATTTATGTTGTGCACCAACAGTCGCAAAAGTGTTCATCCGTGTCACTTTTGTTTCCAAACTATTGGCTTTGCTTGAATACACAAATTTTAGAATTGAATTGAGAATTTCTTAGAAAATACTCATTACCTAATAATAACTAAAGTAGTCTCATTCTAAGTTTACAATGATTTATAAATATTCTTCATATTATTCAAACAGTGGAATCATTAGACTATAAATCACAATTTTATTTTCTTTTAAAATTTGTATCATTCATACCTTGACTTCCACATTTAAGAACAATTGACAAAATTCAAAATTTAAAAAAATCGAGATGGTACAAAATGTATATTTTAGGGACTCATAATGTATAATAAAAATATTTCTGTTAAGTTAGCCGTTTGAAATTGAAACCAATTTGATTCAATTTGAAAACTTTAAGAGCAAAATTGACAAAAAATCAAAATTCGAAGGACGAAAGTGGCACAGAGTGCATTCTTTAGAATCAATTTTGTATTTTACCCATTTTTCTTTGATTTAGTATATGATTGAGTTCTTGGAATTTGAATCCTTTAAGCGTCATCCACTTCCATTTCATGGCTTTATTGTTGCCCTAACCGTTTGAAAGCCACCATATGTCACGGGCGGCTATTTAGTGAAACCGTTACATCT
>VIGQ01002211.1:0-5000 GCA_009663005.1 Actinidia chinensis | reverse complement strand
ACTTTTAGACTATAGTTTCCGTTTCCTGTTTTCTTGGCTGTTTGGAGTACTGATTCCAACACCGCAAACAGCAAAGTAAAGTTTAACAGAAAAAAAGAGAGAAGCTCGTTCTTGAGAAAAGATCAACAAACTAGAACCTTCTAGGTGACGGCAATTTTATTATGTCTAGGCATCATATAAATTCAAATATTAAAATTTAAGAAAAAACCAATCTTCTTTTTTTTTGTGTGTGTGGAAACTGCCAAACAATTCCCTATTTACTAGATATCTTTTGGCCAACAAACTAGCACTATAAATTTGTAATTTGGCCCATTCCGAAAGGTTTGTTCCATAGGGGGCCTTGGGAGTTGGCCAAATGGATGGAACACTCCAAAATGTTGATGAAAATTGCTTGGGTCTGCTTGTTCAAGGGGAAAGTGCAAGAAAGAAAAGGTTAAAGGGAGGAAATGAAAGGAAATGAAAATAAAGCAAGGAAAATGAAATCCTCTCCTTTGTGTTATTGTGCAGAGAAAGTGGGGAGGGGAAAAGGAGGAGGAAAAAATTTGAACTTTTGGAAAGGAATTTATAATACAAGTTTGACGATCTATTCATCAAAGAAAAAAGAAAAAAGAAAACAACCGAGACTAGTTAGACCTTTATAGCAATGAAATGCGAATGTTGATAGATAGAGAGATGAATAGCTGAATGAAATGAAACATAACTAAAAAAACGAATGACAAAAAATAAGAAAAAAGAAATGGCAATTTTGGGAACAAAAATTTAAATGGTGAGATCAGGCCAAGGCTTGAGAATTGTTATGCTATTTGGAGTTTGTGTGGTTCCATTGAGGTATTTACTAACTTTCCTGATTCATTACTTTTTCATGTCACTGCTAAACGGACTCGAAAGTGATAGAAATCAGTATGATCTGGAACAATATGCCAAACTTTAGTTGGTTTTTTCATAAAATTTTCAATTACATGTCAAATATAATCACGTAATGTTTCTTGACTTGTAATTTGGCGTTTTCATCCACTGTTCTACTGTCTTTTAGGCTGTTTATCGCACTTTTGGATTTGTGAGGAACCCGATGGTGTGACGAATTACTAACGTTTTGCTTCGAAAAAACAGAGAACCAAAAGTTTTAAGAATAATCGTTCGTGGCAACGATGAAGTTGTTGCCTTTTGAGAGGAGTTGTGAAAGACAAGTTCAGTAATGGCGTGGACGCTAGAGGGGTTTGTTTTCTTTTTATGATTCTGCTTTGCGAAATAAGGCAGAGAATATGAAAGAAGATCTTCTAGCTGCCAAACAGGATTAACATTTGTTTGGACTGTAATTGTCAATATATTGCACTGGAATAAGACATGATGGTGTACTGACGCCGACACCCAAACAGCCAAAGTATAGCTTAAAACCACATCTTATTATGATTAATCCTACTATAAATAGAGGTATCGGGAGGAGAACTCGTGTAGATAATCTCAAGTAATTCAGATTAAGATTTGTCAAGTGAACCTATTTCTTTTACACTGAAATTGAAAATACGAAGTAGATATATCGAAACAACTGTTACATAGAAAGGCATAATGTTTTATAGAAAATCCACCCCATTGAGCTCACGATGAACATGCATAGAGTTCCAAATCGAGTTCTAAATCAACGTAGCGATATACATGCATATTCCAAATCGGGATTCAAATTAACGTAGCGAAATTTCACCTACGAGACAACGAAGAAAATCCAAATTAAGCATCATAATGTAGATAACTAAAAGAAGAAAGTCAAGAAGAAGCAGTGATTGAGTAGGAATGTAATGATATAGGAATAGACATTTGGTTGTACATAGGATTTCAATTCAGTAATAGAACTCTCAGTCCAATTTACCCCATTGGAGAACGCTATGAAATCCTGTGATAGTTAAATGTAATGGTGGCTAGTTACGAAAATTAGTGGTGTTAGACTATTACGAAAGTGTAACGATGTTTGTTTTGAATTATTGTGGCTACCTCCATAGAAACTTCATTACTATATTAAGCATATATACAAATTCATATTATGTACCATAGCTTGTTCCTTATGCGTTTGATATACTAGAATATATACGCAATGGAATGAGATATGTTCTTAAATTGACCCAAATAAACCTTATCATAATTTTTTTTGCTTCGAAAATGAAGTTATGGGATGGGCAATGAGAGAAGATTGAAGTAGTATAAGATAGCGTTTGAGCTAATTTTAGTTGATTTGGTTCTGCAATTTTTGTCTCTTTAGTGATTATGATTTTTATCGATTTGTCTTCTGACGAGAGAAATCTGAATTTAAATTTTGATCTAATTCAAAATAAAAGCTAATCAAAGACAAAACAAAAAAATATTTTTTACTCAACAAATAATCTAGTTTTTTGTCTTTTAGCAGATTTTTTTCTTCTAATTTTGATCAAACAGCTAAAGAAATTTACTTAAAAGAAAAAATCGCAAACCATATTAGCCAAACTACCTATTCGATGATATCATTCATGAAAACATTAGATTAAAGTCTTTTGGGGTTAGGATAGGTTACTTTTTTGATTGATGACTCATTTTTACTTAAACAAAGAATAATACGGAAAAGAAGAAGAAATAAAAGCA
Source organism: Actinidia chinensis (assembly GCA_009663005.1). Lineage (NCBI taxonomy): Eukaryota > Viridiplantae > Streptophyta > Magnoliopsida > Ericales > Actinidiaceae > Actinidia > Actinidia chinensis. The sequence continues at coordinate 2,393 of VIGQ01002211.1, read as the reverse complement.
AAAGTAAACAATGTTGGTCACTTACCCTCTCTATTATGTCGTGAATTCTATTTGGAATCCTCATACCAGATTGCGTTTCCTCATTCGCAACTTGGCGAGCTGTGGCAATCCGTTCTTCCTCCACTAGTAACTTGGCGAGCTGTGGCATCGTTCTTCCTCCACTCGTAACTCCTTGAGGTGTGTATATCCCGTAATATCCAACACTTGAAGTTGAGGAAAATTAATTAGGCTCTCCTCCGAACAAACCATCAGCTTCTCCCCAATGTAGGAGCCATCACCAAATTTTAAGGATTCTTAATCTAGGGAGTTTTCTTCTTCAAGAGTGTCCATGGATCCGCTTCCCAGCAGTGCGAACGAGGTAAGCTTGGTTGAGGTTTTGCGGCGTTATCATAATTTTTGGCAACTCCGTCACGTGCCCGTACAAATGCAACCTAAAAAGGTTCTCATAGCGAGGCAGATTTCATCCATGATATTAAATGCCTATGAGACAGATAATGCAGCCGCAAGATCTCTAGCTTATGTGGTACGATGAATAGAAATCTAGTAGCATACCTTGACTGTTGACAGTTAGAAGAACCAATTCCTAAAGAGATCCTAGTTTTTTTCACATTGGTAAGTTTTGGAAATGAATAATTGTTCGGAAAAATACCGAACCGTCAGGCCATAGAGGGTCGGAGATTTAACAGAAGCCACTCAACTTCAGTTGAATGCAAGACCTTAGCCATATTACTCAATAGCCCCTTAGAAACGAATTTAATTTCATTTATTCAGAAAGCAGAATATTCCTCCAACTTCTTCATGTTCCAAATAATATACGGAATGACCATGTAGTAACATCCTCTAATATCCAATGTCTCTAAATTTTCGAGATTGCTAAAAGTGGTAGGAAGGTCACCAAAAAACCCACTTAATCGAACATATCTCAAGTGCCTCAAATTTCCAATTTCACTTGGCAACGCAAATGGAAGTCTACAATTTAGACTTAGCACTCGAAGACATTTCGATTCTCGAAGATAATTCTTAGCACGTTTCCTTTTAAGTTGACTCCATTCATCTCTAGCGAAACATAGCACTGCACGAAGTTCGGCCAGTTCTAAAGTTGTTGAGGAAAGTTCCATCAGCCGAGATTTCTACTAGAATAAGTGACTCTACGGCACTCGCAATACTCGAATTAAGGTAATTTCCATCGTTAATTAGTGCTAAAGAGGCTAGTCCTCTTTTGGCCACATCACACAAAGACTATGCAAAATATCATGATGCGTATATTTTAATCCTTCCATCAAATTTCCCTTCGTCCACTGGATTAAGTTCCTAAAATCAAGTGACTTAGTAATCCTCCCCCCTCTCCTCTGCCTCCCGCTCTCCACTACTTCGAGAAATCCTCTCCTGCCCACATTTGATTAATGTCGAATGCAATCAATTTCATAAATCCTCTGGAAAAAGCCCGAATAGAGGAAGCAGGTTTCAATCACTGTTTTAAAACCCGGTTTCGACCCGGCCGGTTCGACCGGTTGACGTCGACCGGTCGGAGAAACGGTCCGGTTACCCACTAAAACCCGTTTTGGTCAAACCCGTCAAACCCGGTCAACCCGGCGGTTGAACCGGTGAACACCGGTCATTGACCGGTCCGTTGAACCGGATTTGAACGCGGTTGACTGCGACATATTTGACTTTTTTGTGTTTTAATCACACTTTAACCCTCACACTTTTTAAAGTATATCTCACTGATTCACAATGTTAAAATTATTGCAATTAACTCCCAAATTATTTTTTATTTTCATCTATAGAACTATTTATACGAATTCACGGTTCGAATACGGTTTCACTACGGTTGACCCGACGGTTGAACGCGGTACCCGTGACCCGGTTGCCTTTTCCGTTCAACCCTGTTCCGGTTTTAAAACATTGGTTTTTCATGCTTGTCGTAATCTTTGGAACTCAAAGTAAATATCTTCAAACATGGTCTTTTCTCTCCACCTATGCTCCCCTAACACCCTTTCCCATGCTGTACCTGTTCGCTCTCATGTGACAACAACCTGCTACTATCAAATTGCAATCGCACACCACCACATCTTCTTAATATTTGCTCGCCTATGTTCTGCAATTGTGGAGGGTCACAACTTGCTTCTTTCATAATCTCTGCACTTCCCCTAGCCCATTTTGAAAAGAGGTTTCTCCTGTTCTCAATCATGTCTAAGGGTTGTAACCTCAAAGGAGCTTTGTCCACCAATATGTATTCCTCATTCTATGCCGAGAAGTAAGGGTTATTCTACTGCCCTATCAAAATTATAAGGGATTCAGTCTTTGAGGGCATCCCAATGTTTCATTCCCATATATCATCAATGACTATTACCATACCTTTTTTGTGGCATAAAAATTCGAACAAATTAGCC
>VIGQ01002198.1:7500-15637 GCA_009663005.1 Actinidia chinensis | reverse complement strand
ATTAACTATTTTATTTTTGCCTCATTTTTATCTTACTAAAAAAATTAAAAAGACACATTCTGTACCACACAATTAAATTTATTTATCCCAAAACCTCTCAATATAAATTACTTAGGATGAGTGCTCCATCAGTGGGACAGTGGGAGAGGGCCCAGTGCCAAACCCTTTTGGGACAAGCGGATTCAGTCCCCTATATGTTCTCAATTAGCGCTAAGAATGTTTATTTTGGATTATTCATGTTTTAGTGAACTTTTTATTATAATCTTTTTATTACAACTTTTTACTTTTCTTGTTTGTCCAATTAAATGAATTAGAAAAGTGACAGACAACTAAAAAAAACTACTAAAACCCAAAGAAAATTTTTTAACTTTTAGAGTTTTTTTTGTAAAAATAGTTTAACCTTCTACAATTCCTATAATTAAGATTAACGGAGAACGCCAAAAAAAAAAACGAAATCACATAAAAATGAATATCTAACTTAATTTTTTTTATCTCAATGTTGGCACTCATGAACAAGGGCGAACAATTTACACACTCGCCCAAACAAGTGCAGTATCGTCCTTGTTACAAGGACCAAGTCGCAAATCCCAATAACTTATCACAAATTCAAGAGAAAAAAATTGTTACAAAAGTTATAACCATATCGCTTAGATCAGTTGGGGCCTTAGCCTATTTATAATACGGGGTTCTCAAGATTAAGATCAATTTTAAAAGATAATATAATTAAAAAAGCATTATTTCAAAATTTTTAAACAATCTAACATAATAGCTTAGAATGTTTTTTTTAGGAGGGAAATAAGAGTATGTTTTTTAAATACGGGAGAATGTGTATCGCAACTTGCAATAACCAAATCATAGATCCTATATATAGGCAAAAAACTAGAAACCCTAAATAGGGACAAAAGAAGACAATTTTGCCCTCATACCTATTACTTTTATTTCCAACACTCCCTCAAGCGAGGCGAAATATATCGACGACCCCAGCTTGACAAATAGAGACTCAGCAATGAGGGTCTCCATGGACTTAGTGAACATATCAGCAGTCTGAGCAGATGAGGAACAAAGCTAGCTTGGAGTGATACTCCTGATGAACTTTTCCCGAATGAAATGAATATCGACTTCAATGTGCTTTATTTTCTCTCAGCGAAACTGAGTCAGAGGATAGCATAATATCTTACTTATTGTCCACAAAACAAGTAAGATATTCGTCACTGAGAAACCTAAACTCGGTTTTAGAAGTGACCGAATCAAATCTCGCGTAGTCCCTGAGTGGGCCCTGGCACGATACTCAGTTTCTCGGCAGAAAGATCGAGAGACAATTGCTGCTTTTTGCTCTTTACTTTTCCAAGATAGAGATACTACCATGAAAGGGCACAATGAAACCAGAAGTAGAGCGTCTATCACTCTTAGATCCACCCGCAGAGTCGCATCTTCGTAACATGAGAGACCTCGACTGGACGCCGAATTTATATAGAACATCCAGCCATGGACACGACTTAAGGTATCGAAAATGTGATACCCGCATCCTAGAGTGAGAGGGACGCGGCGACATAAACTGACTTACAATACTGACAGCAAATGTGAGATCAGTCTGTATTCGTCAATAAATTAGACGACCCACAAATTCGGCTGATAGATATGATGGATATGAATAATAATCCCTACTCGGCTGATTCTCAATTCGGTACCATAGGTGTAGATGCAGGGTCACAATCCAAGCTGCCCCGTATCCTAAGAAGATCAAGAAGAATACTTCCAGCTAGTATAGAGGAGATGCCATGGCGAGACTGGCAAGCCTCAATACCAAAAGTAATGAAGAGGACCTAGATCTTTTAATGTCAAACACTTTCTTGAGCCCACTTTCACCTGAACAATGCCTAAAGCGTTCGTCTCCCGTGATAATAATATCACATCAACGTAAAACTGAGTATAAGGCACCTACCTGAGTTGGCGACGAATAAAGCAAGTTTCCGAGTGACATCGTGCTTAAACCCGCCTAGACATACTCTTCACTGGAACGGTGGAACCAAAGCCCGAGGAGACTGCTTAAGGCCATAAATAATTTTCGGAGCACAAGCTTTCCCGAATACTCCCCTTGAGCCCGAAAACACTGGAGGTGGATCCATATATATGTCCTCAAAGAGGGGCACCATTAGGCAAGGCAATTTTTTGACATCCAATTGGTGAAGAGGCCAGATTAACGTGCAAGCGAGGGAAAGAAGAGACGAATGGTGTTTTTAATTTGGCAACTGACAAAAGTAGCACAAGTCCCTACCCCTGGAATCTGCGTAAAGCCCCTAGCAACAACGAGCCCAGGGGAGCCCTTTATCGATCCAATTGAGCCATCCGCCCAATACTTACCCCTGAACACCCACTTACAACCAACAAGCGCTCTCCCCTCGGCAAAGCAACAATATCCAAGTCCCGATTGTTGTTGAAGAGCCTCCATCTCCGCCTTCAAAGCAGACCCCACGAGAGGTTCTGAGAGTTTCATGGACTGAGCGAGGATTCGAAATCGAATCAACCTGCTAAGAAAAGCTTATAGGAATCTGAGACCTGGTAAGACGATAGTGTGCAATAGATGATTAGTATTTATACTATGAAACGAAGAAAACCGCGAGGGGGGCCACGCACACGAGTGGGATACGCGAGGAGGGGATCAGACACTAAAAGGAGACGACACTACCCTGACTCCAGAGAATATCCGCAAGGGGTCTGAGCGCAAGACTAGGGTTCTGAAGTCGTCGGCGGTAGGGATCATTCGGTGTCGGTGGAGACGGCTCAATATAGGGAAGCGGACGAGGAGGTATAGGTTAATCTTCCGCAAATTCTTTGCAAAGTCGGACTAGAAAGGATAGAATCAGAGAAAAAAGGAACATTTCCAAAAACATGACATCTAACGAGTGATACATACGATGAGTGACAGGGTCATAACATCTATACCCCTTGGACATTGAGGAATACCCGAGAGATACAACGTCGGCCTTATCATCCAATTGGTACGGGTGGGGCTGCCTGATTTTGGACAAAACATGTGCAACCCCCAAGACGCGAGGAATAATAGAAAGGGTACTAGTTCCGGCTGAAGAGATGGAGCGGAGCCTTGCCCCTTGTAAGACCCCGACTGAGGGTCTGATTATAGATAGGTATCAGTGAGAACACCCATGTGCCCATAATACTTAGGAACTCCAGACCCGCAAGAGACCGACCTCACTGACATAATATGAGGCGATTTTTACGCTCGCTACCCCATTCTGGCTCAGGAGTGTAAGGAACACGTGATTGCTGGAGTATACCACATTTATTAAGTTGAGCACAAAACTCATTCGGTGATAGCCCCGACCATTATCTGACCGAAGGGTACGGCACAACAGTATTATATTGGGTTTGCATCATTTGTAAACAATGGATAAAGTGGAAAAACTCAGATTTATTACGCATAAGAAACCAAGTCAACGAGTTCCTCCTCTAAGAATGTTACATAATAGCAGTGTTGAGAGAGAGCGGTAACGGAGCCGGACCCCATACATCTGGGTGAATAATCAAAGGCCTGGGGCACGAGGAAATATAAGAGTACGAGTATGTTTAGATAACTCACAAAGGACACATTTAATATTCAGTTTTATGCCAAGTTTTACCTAAAAGAAAGAAAACCACATAATATTGAAAGTTAAACAGGCCCCTAACGAGAATGGCCCACCAATCTAAGTTCGAAAAGAAAAAACAGACGACTTTAAAACAAAAAAAGACCTTAAAACAGGTCGACTCTAAACCTGGTGGAGAGATAACATGAAGATAACACATGCAGTAGATGGTAAGAGTATCCCCAAAGTAGTATAGGTCCCATTTGCTCATGACCCCCTGCCAACATCGTCTTCGGAGTCCGGTCCTGTAGAACAACGAGATGGGTAAGAAAACAACAACACAATTAAGATCTTTGTGCAAGATGACTAACAGAAAGAAGATTATAAGGCAAAATGGGGTATATAATACACTATGAAAGGGTAATATCAGAGGGATAAGCGGCGTCGCCTGACACGAATGGGAATGAGGATCATCGCATGCAAACCGACTATAATAGAAGTAACAGGAGAGGTAAATGTAGCAACTCACCACGAGTAATGCTTATTTGCCCCAGACTCCATCAATCCAAGTGGTGTGACTTGACGTAACCAGGAAGAGCGGTAGGAGTCGCTTCAACTATATCGGCTGTGGGGCCAGGATGGAAAGATATGAGCTAATCCCAAATGGTGACGTAGCTTAGGCAATGGGCGATTGTTTTGAAAAGTAAGTAAATCCAGTAGGTATGATTTCCACCTCAGCAATAGCACCAGTCCGACGGGTCCTCTCTGCCACGGCCTCCACGCCCTACGTTCCATCCCCCACGACCACCCCCACGAGCCGGTGCAATGCTGCTTCATTCAACTCAGGATGGAGAATAAACAGCGGTCCATGAGGTGACCTTCTAACGGACAGTTCTGACAATATAGGTGGGGAAAAAAATTCCCCTGAAACGCAGCAAAAGCCCTCTGGTCTGAACAATAATAGGAGGACAAGTCAGAAAGAAATGGTAAATGAAGGGTGGGTCACGACGCCGAAAAGGGGGTAAGAGAAAGGAAGGGAGATAGGGGAGAGGGGGAAAGAAGAGGATCCGCCATCACCATCCACAATAGCACGCCCTCATATAGGGAGGTAGAGGCTATTGTGTTCCAAATCTGAGTGCGAAAAGTCTAAATCAATTTAATCCATCAAAAACGATATGTAATTCGACGTTCAAGGCTTGACTCAACTGCCCCATCACTAGGGAAATCACTGAGTGGCTCTTATTGGCTAATTCCTCCCACTAGTCTGAAGATACCCAAAATAAATCGCAACGCGAGAGCCCTAAGGTATTTTGAGAGGCATGAGAGATCTCTCGGTAGAGCTCAAAGATCCAGAGACTATTACGAGCATGAGCATATATCTGGGTCAAAGCAGTCCACAGACCATGGACGGTGTCATGATCAATAAACATGTATAGACTCGATCCACCATCGTTGAGAACAACCCAGCCCAAAAAATAATACAAGTTAGCTGAAACCCACTCATCAAACTTGGGATTTAGATTCAACAAGGTTTTGTTCCTTTCCCAGAATCCCAACGGGCTTGTGTTTTCCACCAATGTAATCTGACACGAACGAGACCAAGGCATGAAATTCTTTTCCCCCAATTTTCCCCCACAACACACTCTGACACTTGACCGGTTGAGAATTGCGAAAGAGAGACAAGAACTGGCTCGAACGGAACCGTAGAGGGCTGGGCGCAACCTCCTTGGCGAGTCAAGCCATCCACCATTAACAAGTAAAGATCAATTGTAAACTAATCGACATTTGTACTCATTTTTTTTTTTGAGACAACATCATAGGGGGTACGATCTTTTGCAACAGGGTGGCGGCAGCATCTGGGTATGCAGGGCCTTTCTATGATGTGGGTTGGAGCCTCTTTTGCTGAGACAGCTGGTCCGAGGGCTTTTGCTGGTGAGAGCTGGCTGGGCTGGGTGTAGGTCTGGCTGCGCCTGTTGTGACCTGATGCCTGCGAGACTGGTTGCTGTTAATGCATGGGGGCTGCTCCTTTGTGGGGCATCAGGGCTGCGCAGAGTGAGCTGGGTGGGGAAGGAAGGGGCTGGGGGCTGGGTGCAATGACTGGCTGCGCCTTTGTGACTGATGGCTGCGAGGGTGGGTTGAGTTGCTGCACTCCGCAGAGGTTGATCTGGCTACTGGGTGCAGCAGCAGCAGGAGCTGTGAGGCTGATCTTGGCTGGGTGCAAAGAGCTGGTGGCTGGGGCGATGAGCTGGTTGGGGAAGGAAGGGAGCTGGGTTGGGTGCAGGATTTGGGCGCGCCTTTTGGAGACTGATGCTGCGAGGTTTGCCTTAGATGGATGTTGATGGTGGCCTGCACTCGCACGAGTTGGAATCTGCACTTGCACGGTGGAAGGAAGGCCTTGGGCTGCACGAGGCAGCAGGAGTTTTGGGATACTTTTAAGGCAGTGGGGGGGAGCTATGGTTTTGGGTTGCTTGATAACCATAAAGAGAAGAATGTGTATTCTCCAACTGCAATAATCAAATAAATAGAGTCTATTAATAGGCAAAAGACTAGAAAAAACCCTAATTAGGGACAAAAGACAATTTTGCCCTCAGTACATTACTTTATTTCCAACAGTTTTATATTGTGTTTTAGTTTATTCAGCACATCTAAGGAGTCAGGGATTGGTTGATATTATATAATTAAAAATTATATGGCTTTAATTAATGTGAAAAAAATAAAATTTAGAGTTTGTTTGTAAATTCGGTTAACATACTAGTTTATCTTGTCATTTTTTGAAAAATTATACTTTGTGTAAAATTGGTGGTCGCTATTTATTGTATTAAGCGTTTTAATAAAATCTATTGAGGTTTCCTATTAATATACTCGAAAAAGTTTTATGAGTTACTTAAGAATTGAATTTAGAGTTTACTTTGTACTAGCTTAAATTAAAATTCTCTTGTATTTTTTGTCCCCAAAATAATTTCAATAATTCACAAAGAACAAACCCAGTGGTCTAACTCATGTATATCGAAGGCACTAACACCTGCACTAACTACGATTTGCAGACGAATTGTGTTTTTATATTTATATGAACTAAAAATTATATCTAAAGTGGGCCCCATTTTCGGGCAAAAACTCGGGGGCTCGGTAACTTTACCCGCCTGCCCTCATGACCGGCTCTGTTAATGACACATGGTAATGATCCAATAACAAGCTTGCACATAGATGAAAGAACCCCACCCACTACTTTTATGGGAATAAATATCCCATTTAGAAAGTTAATAATAACTATTCATACATACATGGTGGAGGTCCATATATTGCATAGTAGTTTAGTATTGAAAAGTGATATCGCGTGGCAATATAACGTTGTATCCAGCGGGGTATAATCATTTTTTTCAATTCACACTCATATACATTTTCAGTCTCCTTCACATTACAACTCAAAAATACTCACAATGTGGAGCGGCATCAACGGTGGTTTTCCCAGAAAGTGTCGATAGGATCTTCGCAAAAAGGGAATACAATCCGATACTAAGGCTTACTACGTGGTATAATATCCATCTACATTCAATTTATAATACCATATGGTATGGAGTGAACACCCACTTTCCTAAACATATACATAAGGGGTAATGTCCAATTTAAATGGGTTTTGTGATAGATTCTATAATATGATAGTTTAAATTACCAAAATAGACCTAAAAAAAGCCACAAATGGCTTGTCAGTGCCACTTTGAAATGCATAAAAGCTTGGTTATTTGTGATACTATGTAAGCTTGTTGACATTGAATCACGATTTCATTCAAAATATTCTTTGAAGCGTATACACATGCCTATCATGCAATGCCATGGGTAGACTTTATTTTTTAAACTTGGTTTCGGGTTTTACGTCGACTCATTTTTGTGATAGAATTATTTTTTTTTTAGAACTAGTTAAAAACATTTCTAATTGTTCTATTATTTTGGCAATTCAAATCTATATTTTAGATTGTTATATGATGTCCAAAATATATAAAAAAAAAGTCACGCCCAAAACCAAAAAGAAAAAAAAATTGGTGCGAACTATTTTTTGGGCAAACTAAATCTCGTTCAATTTTACTATTGGATTCAGTTCCCCCCCACAAAAGCTTTTTATTGGTCATGATGTACTTGGGTGACCCCGCTGATATGGCTATTGCAAATATTTGTTCCAAATTTGGTTCAAGTTTTCGGCAAACCTATAATTTGACAAGAGTTTTTACGAAATTACCAAAATGCCCTTTTCTCCTTACGAAATTACCCTTATCTCCTCTTGAAATTACCTACAAAATGCCCCCCACTCTCCCTCTCTCATCTCTCCACACACACTCTCTCCCTCATCCCTCTCTCTCCCTTCGTACCATTTTATTTTTAATTTTTTTTTTTTCTTTTGACCCTTTTTTTATTTTTTAATTGTTATTACTTTTTTTTTATTTTTTCTTTTAATACCCTTTGATTCATAGGTATTAAAAATACAAAAAGAATCAATGGTATAAAGCAAAAAAAAAAAAGATCAAATAAAAATGATCAAAGGGTATTAAAAATAATAATAA